>ML785155.1:315544-337922 GCA_009831015.1 Picea engelmannii
AAAAAAATTTACAGAGTATACAAAAGAGTAGGTCTGGTATCACCCAAAATGCTGCCGATTATCGGAAACCAGCATTATAGAACATAAAAACAGAGTGGCATCTGTCCTGCCCGGAGGAAACCAAGACAGATGTCTATGGTCTAAGTACACATAAACCAGTAACATAATAAAACTAGAAACCAAGAGAGAATAAAAAGAACCTAGGTGCCTGGTGACCTTTCATCCTCGCCAGTCTGTCGCGTGGTCCCAGCCAGGATGGCGAAAACTTCCGCGCAGAGGGGACATTTCCGCTTGGCTGGCGCGTTGGAAAAAGCGTCGAGGAGCATGTCCATGCGCTGGCCCATGAGGAGGGCCTGATGCTCCAGGTCAGACAAGTGTCCACGAAGGTCGAACATTAGTGCTAGGTGCTCTTCCCGGATGAGTGAACCATGCATGCTGCCACCCACGTCCACCGCCGCTCCAGAACCCGCATCGAACACCCTCTGCTCCACATCAACCTCTGCATCCTTCATGCCTGCTTCGTTCACCTATGTGTTATGGAAGCTGCAATTGTCGTCACCAGGCCAGGGTATTTCCTCTACAATATAGTCGGGGGTGTCGTCTACCAGTGTCGGAGTGGGTCTGTATTCCTCCCGATGGGTCTCCGCTCAGGTTTTCTCGATAATCGGGAGGTCCTCCATGAACGGGTCTAACACCACTATGCAGGGGGGAAACTCCTCCTCAATACCAGCTTCCTGCATGGCTCTCGGCGCATTCTCCTTGACGTCTCAGCAACATCCAACTCCAGGCTCAGCAATGGTGGCAAGCCGTGCCAAGTTCTCTGCCCTGGCTTTCTTTCGAAGAATGGATGTCGCTAGAGCCAAGGCGCGTTCCAATTGCTCCTTTCGACGCCGCTGCGCCTTATGAGCCTCCCAGGCCGCGCCACGGCGAGGTCTGCCTCTCTTTCCAGCCATGGTAAAGGAGAAGAGCAATTGCAGGTGAAGGCATATGAGCCAGGACGAGAGCAGTTGTAGGTGCGAAGCACGGGCAAGCGAGCTCTGTCTCGTTATAGTCAGAAATAAATGCAGCGAAAATGCAGAATGCCTGGGCACGATGAATGTTGGACTGCACCAAAGCATCCAATCTATAAACAAAGCCGAGGCCGGTGCAGTCCTGCTCTGTCCGGGAAAATTAAAAACCAAATAATCAAGAGCCGAGGTCATCCACTCACACTTAACCCTTGCCATCCCGAGAACACTGAGGACGTAAATGATCGCTCAAGGGAAAGGTCCCTCCGTTCTGCAACTACAGCGATGGTCGTCCCCCATCGTTAATACATACTCGTGGGTGGCGGCCATCGACATTTATGCATGGGCCGAGTGCGAATCCACCTGTATCCCTAGAACTACGTGTCACCCCATCCGGGGCTGGGAAGTCTCTGCAAGCAAGGTCTCTGCAATGCCGGGAGAGGTTTGTTTCTTCAGAGACGTGGGCCTGCCAATATATGAGTTTTTCTTTGGCATCAATCCCTGTATTGGCCAGGTGATCCGCAACCTTGTTGGCTTCTCGTTTAACATGAGAGGGGATTAGGGTGAGATTGGAGTTGACAAGGTCACCAAAATCCTCCAAAAGACCGGAGAGTCTCTAGCTGGGGGAGATCCGCCAGGGGGGCTTGTCGTGAAGGATTTTGGAAATGAGCTGGATTATTACTTGGGAGTCTCCTTCAATGACCAGTCGATGATACTGATGTTGAACAGTTGTTTGGAGGCCTCTTACAAGACTTGTAAGCTCCGCCACGTTGTTTGTATTTTCACCCAAAAAGCCAGGGATCATATGAATAATCTTGCCCATGTGGTTCCGAAGGATGGCTCCGAAGCCGGCAGGTCCAGGGTTTCCCCTGGATGCCCCATCGAAGTTGAGCTTGAAAAAATCAGGGGGGGGTGGGGTCCAATTCGTGGAACTGTTGTTTTTCCCGTTTTTGGGCCTCCCCTGTGGCTGCATGCGTAATTGCAAGTTCCAGCCTTCCAGAATGATCTTTTCCTCGGGCTTGCATTGCATGTTTTCATGTAGCCAGGACTTGCTGTGAATGGTTTCACAGATGAGCTGTTTAACCCTTTCCCAAGTAGTGGTAGGGGGGGACTGTCTGGAGTTGAAAATTCTCTTATTTCTTTCTTTCCAGATTGACCATAGCGTGAAGCCCGGGAGCAATTGCCAGATGCACTGGAGAATTGGATTGTGGAAGGATATTGTTTCCCAGTTTACTAGAGTGTCCCATATGCTACCTCGATGCTGCTGGGATCGTCGCATGGCTTGGGCTCCCCAATCCCAGATCTGTTGACTGTAGTGGCAGTTGTTAAGGAGGTGTTCCATGGTTTCCTCGTTTTGTTGACAGAGGGTGCACCTTGAGGGGCCTGTGAAGCCTCTCTTGCGGAGGTTGTCCCAAGTGAGGATGCGGTTTTGAGCTGTAAGCCATAGAAAAAAGGAGACCTTGGGCCAGAGAAAAGGCTGCCAGACTCTACTCCAGATTGTTTCAGGGATCTGGCTTGGAGGATTTCCTTGTAAATGGTAAGCCTCTTTGACCGAGAAAATGCCAGAGGTGGAGTGTCCCCATCTGAGAACGTCCGGTCCTTCTTTACTTGGAATTTTCCGCTATTGCATGCATTCCTGCCACGGTAGAAGGTTGATCTCCTCCATAATCTGTAGCTCTGTTCTACTGGTTTTCCATTTTCTCCAGGGTTGCCTTTCTTGAGTTGGGATCCAAAAATCTTTAACCTTTGTGAAGCTGTTGTGCTGTAACTTTAGCTTGACTGTGTGGAGGCTTTCCATATCATCAAGAGGGGGTAGTTGTTGCCATGAGTCCTTCCAGAAGAGTGCACTTTCTCCATTTCTTATCTCCCAGAAGGCGTGCTGCTGTATCAGGGGGCGATTTTTCCAGGTTGTGTTCCAAATGTTGGAACCTTGCATCTGTTCATTAAATCTTATTAATTGGTTGGATTGAGCGTTCGGGGTATACTTTTGCTTCCACATATTCGCCCATAGTTCTTGCGGGTGTTGCAGCCACCTCCACCACATCTTGGCTCCCATGACTTGGTTCATCTTCCCCGGGTCTCGGATACCCAACCCTCCTTGTTTTTTGGGTTTGCAAAGTTTGTCCCATCCAACTAGAGCCCATTTCCTATTGTTCTGACTTCCCTTCCACAAGAAATTGCGTTGAAGGCTCCTGATAGCCTTGATGACAGAGGTGTGTGCGGCCAATGCTGTAAAAAGATAAGTGGGCAGATCTTGGAGAACTGACTTGAGCAGGACTACTCTGGCAGCAATGTTCAGAGGTCTAAAGGTCCAATTGTTCAGCCTATTGGAAATGGATAATAGCAAGCTATCCCAAGAGATGGATTTCGCAGACTCTCCGGTTAAGGGAATGCCTAAATAAGTGGAAGGGAGGGAGCTTCTGGAAATGCCAAGAAGTCCTAAGAGGTGAGCCTGGACAGTGGCAGGCGTATTAAAGAAATAGAGTTTGGACTTGTCTAGGTTAAGCAGCATTCCAGAAGCATCCGAGAAGTCGGAGAGAATTGAATTGAGCTTGGTGGCTTCTCTGACCGTGGGGGTATTCATGAGGAGAGTATCATCAACAAATTGGCTGTGTGAGGGTGCCGGGTGTAGGTTGTGGAGTGGCAGTCCAGTGAGTGAGCCTTCTAGGACCGCCGCTTTGAGATAGCAACCTAAGCCCTCCGCCATGATAACAAAGAGAAAAGGAGAAAGGGGATCTCCTTGCCTGATACCCCTAGTGGAGCGAAAAGGTCGGGAGGGAGTGCCATTAACAAGGATTGAAAAGAAGGAAGAAGAGGTGAGCTTGAGAATCCAATCGACCCAGAGGTTGGAGAAGCCAAAGGATTCCAGAACCGACCGCAGATATTGCCAACTTAATCTGTCAAAAGCTTTTGAGAGGTCAAGTTTGATAAGCATACCTGGTATTTTTCTTGTTTTTAAGGAGTGGATGACCTCATTGGCCAGTATGACACTGTCCATGATTTGTCTACCCTCCACATAGCCAGATTGCTCATTAGAGATGATGGTCGGCAGGATCGGCTTGAGGCGATTAGCAATAACCTTTGTGATTATTTTATAAATGACATTGCAAAGGGAAACTGGTCTGAACTGCTTCGGGTTAGTGGCACATTCCTCCTTGGGGATGAGAGTGATGAAGGTCACGTTTAAAGCGGAGAGAACTTGACTGGATGTTCTGGATTCTTCTACTGCCATCCATACATCTTCCTTGATCATGTCCCAATAGTAGTGGAAGAAATCTGTTGTGAATCCATCAGGGCCTGGTGCCTTACCCGAAGGCATGTCCTTTGCTGCTGAATCCACTTCAGACTGAGTAATAGGCCTTGTCAGTGCTGTATTCTTCTCAGAGCTGATCAGCTTGGGTATGTTCCGAGTGACTTTTTGGATGGCTTCTTCCCTGTTTGTATTGGTCTCTGTGAGGAGATCTTGGTAGAAGGAGGTGAGTGCTTCCGCTATTTGATCATGATCTCTTATCGGGGTTCCCTGCTCATCCTCCAACTGGGTGATGCAATTGATGTATCTGCGATGCCTCATCGCCCTATGGAAGAATTTTGTATTCCTCTCCCCTTCTTTGAGCCACTGGACTCTAGACTTTTGCCTCCAGAGGATTTCTTCCTGTTCTCTGCAGGCTTCTAAATCCGTCATTAGTCCTTCCTCTTCCTTTGCCAAGTTCTGAGTTCGGCTCCCTGTTATGAATGTTCGTTGAAGTTCTTCGAGTTGGCTCTCAATTTCCCTCTTCCCGAGAAGGATGTTTCCAAAGGTGGACTTGTTCCACTTCTTTAAGTGTAGTTTGAAGTTCTTGAGGCGTTGTTGGAACTTGTACATATGAGTGCCATGATCAATTTCTGCTTGGGCCCACCAAGTGTGTGCCAGCTGGTTAAAGTCTGGGTGAGTAAGCCAAAACTTTTCAAAACGGAAGGGCTTGGGCCTGGTGGGGAATCCCGGGTCCAGACAAAAGACTATGGGCCAGTGGTCTGACCCTGATTTTGGTATGATATTTGCTTCCATTGCCTGGTCACTTTCAAGGAGTGCTTCTGTCACTAGAAAGCGATCCAGCCTGCAGGCCACATGCTGGTGCCCTATTCTTTTATTGGACCAGGTAAAAATTCCATTCTGTGTTTCCATATCGACCATATTTAATTGCTCTATTAGTGTTTTGAACTTACCACTGTCCTGCTCCAGCCGTTTAGTTCCTCCAGTTTTCTCCTCCAGAGTTAGGATCATATTGAAGTCACCTCCAATGATCCAGTGCGGCGTGTGTAGTAGGGTTTGAACATAGTGGAGGTTTTGTATAAAGCTCTCCTTGTCTTGGATAGATTGCGGGCCGTAGACATTTGTGATGGCCCCTTCCTTGGAAGAGGCTGTAACTCTGAAGTAAGCTGTTAGGGTGTCTTTTGTGGAGAAGGGATGAATCAGAGTGACTGTTTGCGGGTTCCAGAGGATAGTCAGTCCTCTAGCCATGCCTACGGAGTCCTGAAAGAGGAATTCCCCATCTCTCCAGCTGCTCCTAAAAATACTTTCCGCCTCACGTCCTGCACATTTGGTTTCCTACAATAGTAATATATCTGGATTCTCTGTCTTAATACATTCTCGGAGGATCCACTGCTTGGATCTTCCATTAAGACCTCTAATGTTCCAAGATATAGTCTTCATCATGAGGATGGTGGGGGGGGGTGGAGATATCCCTCTGATAACCTCTGTATCTGGCCCGAGTTGATCATTAAGTGCCCTGCCTCCCTAATGAGTTGTTGGGTTGGTTTGCGTCCTCGCCTCTTGCTTTCCTTGGTGGATTTTTTGGGCTCGGGGTTGGGATCTGACGAGATGCCCAACCTAGTTGTGGATCCTGCCATGGAGTCAGTAAACACTTTGTGCACTTTCCTGAGTTGTTCTACTGGAATATGTTGCAGATCCCTTTGGTTGAGGGCTTCCTCCAATTTTTCTAGGTCTATTTCTGCCAGATCCGTTTCATCAATAAGCATATTGGTGTCTTCATCCCTGCCGGATTGTGTTGACTGAGTGGTTGCCTTTGGATGTGTTGTGTGTGGTATTTCAGGGCTTTTACCTTTCGGCTGCATTGCTGCTTGGAGGGGGTTCTGTGATTCCGCTTCTTTCTGTATCTGACTGAGAGTCTCAAAGGAATTCTTGGAAGAGGCCTTCGGGGCTGAGCTCTGGTTCTGTTTTTTTTGCGTGTTCTTTCGCCTTCCTGTGACGTTGGTAAAGCCGTCCTTCTGCTTGGCTTCAGCTGGTTTAGGGGCTGAGGCGTTCAAGGGGCAGTCCCTGAACAAGTGGCCGTGCTCGTGGCACTTTCTGCATCGAAAGGGTATGTGTTCATAATCAATTGTCTGGTTCCAGTCTTCGTCCTGGTATTCCAGTGTGATGGATCCCGGTAGAGCTTTCGATATGTCCATGTAAATGCAGATACGAGCATATGAGGTGTATTTCTTTATTTTCGTGGCTTCTGAGGCTTTGACGTATTGTCCCACCGTATTTCCTATACCCATTAGTATTTCTTCGAGCGAAAATTCCTAGGGCAGGGAGTACAGCCGTACCCAGACCGGGGCTCTTGAGAAGTCCTCTTGCTCTGGACTGAATCTGTCAGTCCAGAACCTTAGAAATAGGCCTGCTGAGTTATAGAAGTATGGTCCGTTGTCGAATATTCTGTCCTTATCTTCTAGGTTGTACAGGATAATTGTGAAAAAGCCCTTAGAGCTAAGCTGTACCTCATAATCTCCTTTAGGGTTCCACCAATCCTTTATCCAACGAGTGAGGTCTTTCTCGGTAGGCCATAGTCCCAAGAATTTACCTATTAGTGCGTGGTCCATCATAAACTGGGTGTGTTCCCCCACCCTTGTCGATTTGATATGATAAAGAGGAGGTTTTTCCATTTGTGGAATACACTTCTTTGTGGAATACACTTCCCTGGCAGCCAGTTTTTGGAAGCTTTCGAATGGGATGTGCTGGGTTCGAGTTCCATTTCTTTGCCAAGACTTTGTTCCTGGGTAAAAAGTTGAGGCGGGCCTCTTAGCACGGGTGCCAGATCTGTCGCTTGCGGCCATGTCGCTGTACGAGGGGGGTTTCCCCCCTCTCCCGTGCTCATTGTGAGTAGAGCAAGAATCCCGTGAGGCGCAGAACTGCAGAGCCGCAGGGCGGGCGGCAGTGCTCTGACGTCAGAGCACGCAGCATACAGACACGGGTCCTGGTTCTTCGGCGCGCTAGGGTTCTTCGGTGCGCTAGGGTTTCTCCAATAATTCAAGTGACAAGTTACGGCCTTTCACTTTCAATGTGGCTTTTCTTTTGTTTTTATATATTTGGTACATAACGCATGCATGAGCAAGGAGCCAGGGATACAAGTTACGGCCTTTCACTTTCACTTGTCTGGTCTCATGATCACGAGGAGATCAATGGTTGTCCTGAGAATAATCTTGTCGTCATCTTATCGACACAAGGAATCATCTCTGAATTTCCCTTGTCTTCATCTGAATGTGACATACGGCTGATAGTTTTTCTATCACGAGTTTAATACGAAATGACGAACCGTAATTTATCAGATTACAGATGGTAAGTATAAAACATGGAACAAGACTTCGGTGTATCAGATTTACCAGGGGATATTGCTGCGGGCCTTCTAATGAATGGTCGTGTTATTGTGTTTAATCGCGCCGCGGTAGAGTGTTTAGACATAGTTGGATACCATAAATTATATTCTGTTTATTAGATTATTATTTACAGCTGAATGATCAAGCAACAATCTTCCTACTTAGAGTGGGCTAAGTAGGAGTAATCTTCCTTTCATCCATGTTGATCCATGTTGCTTTGATCCATGTTAAACTCAGGTTATTTCTGATCCATGTTGATCCATGTTGCTTTGATCCATGTTAAACTCAGGTTATTTCTGATCCATGTTAAACTCAGGTTATTTCTGATCCATGTTGCTTTGATCCATGTTAAACTCAGGTTATGTTGATCCATGTTGCTTTGATCCATGTTAAACTCAGGATATATTGCAAAAAAAGCGTTGGACTGGACCTAATACCTGTCACCTCTGCTACAACGAAGCCGAATGAGCGGACCATCTTTTCATCATGTGTTCATTTTCCAGAATGGTCTGGGTAAAAATCACCTCAGTGCTAGATCTAAAAACATCTTGGGATGGGCCAAGACTCCGTGACTACTTCGAATCTTGGATCCACAGGAGCACAATTCAAAGCAACTGCCCTCACTGTTCTGTTGGTCCATTTGGTTGGACATGAATAATTTTTTTTTTTGAAAACAAGACTCCTTCTACAACTACAACAACATACAAATCACTTGGCCTTTTTAACATCTGGAATGACGTACATCCACCTAAGAAAAGATCGTTGAACATAAAGAGCACAACATTTTCACAACATTTTCAGAGGATACTACAACTTGATGGTTCGATGGAGCAGAGTCAACAAATACACTGGAGGGATAATCAAATTTACAAATAACTCATTCATTAGCTAGACTTTTAATTGTGGCTCAGGTACCAACACTAGACCTAATTTTTGGGCACCTCAACCACTCTCTTCATGGCCTTTAGACATCATATAGAAGCACTTCAACTACTTGGGGACTCCAAAATCGTTATTGAGTGGTTGAACAATAGGGGTGATCTTCAAGCCATCTCCCTCCTGGCATGGAAGGATAGAATTAGACTACTCCTTCCCTCTTTCAAAAAACTCTACTTCAATCACATTTACGGTGAACACAATAAAACTGCGAACAAACTATCCAAGGCACCTCTACAAAAAAACCCGTTGGAAAAAAATATTATATTTATGTTTTTAGAAAATAAAAATGCATTGAAAAGTCATATACATTTTTTAAAGTGGTCGTTCTAAGTGCATAGGATATTATATTTGTGCGTAGGATATTATATTTATGTTTTTAGAAAATAAAATGCATGGAAAAGTCATATAAATTATTGAAAATGGCTAAAGAGGGAACATTTATAAAATAAAAATGCATTGAAAAGTCATAGAAATTATTGAAATTAAACTTAGGAGGGAACATGAGCATGATAAGGACCACAATGAAATTTAAATTATTGATTTAAAAATTCTAATTTTATATGAAAGTAAGCTTAAGAGGGGACATGAGCATGGGTACTCTGAACTATGAAGATAAATTCAATGCCTTCCAAATAAACAACATTAAATTTAATACAAGGTCTTTTACGAACCGAAAGTGAAGGTTCAACCTAAATCTCCTTCCACTATAACTAGAACTGAAGGTTCAACCTAAATCTCCTTCCTCTTATAGTGGAAGGAAATCCAATCCAAATTATAGAACAATATTTGAATTTCAGTTTAATTATGTATGGTTTTGGTGTTTTTATTTGTAGAAAATTTATTCATATATTTAAGAAATTAATATGAAGAGTTTTGATCTAATATAATAGTAATAATAATTTATTTTTAAGGTTAAGGTCAATCCAGACATCAAATTGGTGTATGAGACCTTTTTCGTCCAACGATTTCACTGGTAAAGTCTACTAAGGCATACATACCCTACCTCTCTCTGGATTTGAATTTATCACCTCTTAGGAAGAAATACATATTCTTAACCATTAGGCCCACTATTTACATAAAGAGATTCAATCTCTTATGTAAATAAAAAAAAAACGTTAACAAAGAGATGTTATAGTCAATCATTTTTGAAAATTTTAAGAGAAATGTACACTTATTTTTTTTTTGCTTTGGTATAATATCCTTCTAATTTTTCGTACAAAAATTTATCTCACAATCTTTTTGTAATATAAATCCTCCAGCTAAATTTAAAAATTCAAAGATTTTACAATACAAACTTTAGTATCCATCGTATTCCTTATATTTTCCAAATAAATTTGAAAAATCAAAGAGGTGACGACATATCAATTGTTTTACATCACAATTAATTATAGAATATAAACAGAAGATGCAACCAAACCCTAAACGAAATACCTGCCAGGATAAAGTCCCCTAACACATCAACGTTGTAGATAAGTATGGGGATGCAATCCCCGCTTCGACTACATAACTCAATCAACAAAAAATCATCTAGTACAGTCTCTCAACTACTTCTGAAACCTTTTTTTATATTTGCTTGTCATTGGGATTTACTCTGCATTTCCCTTATCCTTATCCATGACGTCTCTACAGTCGGATTGTTCTACTGGAAACCTACGTTTTCCCTTATCCTTTTCTATGACTCCTATACAGTCGGATCATTCCAATGGAAACCTACAATATGGGGAACCAAACATGACATTAATGAAAAAATACACCACCGTTATCATCATCTGACTGAGATTCGAACAAGAAAACACGACAATTGCAATATGTACAGAACGTAGTGCATTTGTTTGGGAGGGGGGAAGGATGTATGGATATTTATTAGTCTAATCCAAGCCAGGACGCCAACTGAGAAGGGTCACAATGTCAGGGAGGTGGCCATCTCCAGCTTTGAGAGATTTTGTGAGTGTATGATACAACGTCTCTTTCTCTCTTTTGCTTCCATCTTTATCTTGATTAACAAAAGTGGACTTAGGCTTCGATTTATCGTTAATTCTATGCCGAATGTGGTTTGAATCCTACAGCGGCCACGATCTTCCCAATAGTGTCCCACGAGTGAGATACTCGTTAGACATAAAGCAAGCCAACCTCCAATTGACCAACATCTTTTCGTTCACCGATCGCCGAGCTTGTAAGTTGGGGCCTCTGACGAAGGTTTTGTATAGTTTATGATCGGTTTGAAGATCGAATCTCGGATGGGGTGGTCGGCCTCTGAATCCTCCTCCTCGTAGATGGGGTTGCGGTTGTTTGTGTTGAGAGGTGGATGATGATTTTGATCTTATTCTGCTACTGTCGTTGTTGTCCATTTTTTCCTTTTCCCTCTTCATCTTTGTTCTTATGCCATCATCCAAGGGATTTCTCTGCCTGAAGTCCAATTCCTGTTTCCACTGCTGCTTGTATTTATCGATAGAGTTGTCCAGATGGAGATATTTAAATCGGGGTTGGGGTTGCGGAGTAGCGGTGGAATTCAAACACGCGATGGCGGGATGTGGAAAGCGGATGACGGATAGATCTAGTTCCATGAATGTCAGGAAAAGGGAACAAATGAGAATAAGTGGGTGATTGAGAGGCCAGAGGACGTACTGCATACAAAGAACAGGTATTCTGCCACCATTTTCCCACAAATACAACAAAGAAATCAATAGATCTTGGTTCAGCACAACTGTTGCTCGATCTCTCAAGGAAAACCCCTCTTACCGAATGACACCAAATTCTCACAATTAATTTGCTTCTTCCTCTGAAAGGAGAATTTCACCTGTCCCTCATTATAATTAAACTAGCATACCCCCTAAACGGGTGAATGAGAATGCAAATATAATTACATGCACACATATTTTACTCTTCCAGAAGTAGGAGGAATCAAATATCTCCACGGCGAGATCAGGGATCGAATTTAGTTTTGAGTTGTAGGTTCTTAAGGCATATTTTTTATGAATTCATATGCTGAATCCATATGCCCGACATTGTGTTGTTGGGATTGTGATTGTGTTGTCAGGGTTGACATTTGGGAAACAATCATTTGATCTTTCTTCAAAGCCATTAGGATTATGTTGTTGGGATTGGGCATGCGGGCGATCGGGTTTCTGATAACCTGATCCTAAAGGATCCATTTAATCTCATAATAGGTAGCCTTATAAAGTTTACCCATTAGAAACTCAAGGGCATCAAGACCATTGAAGCCTTATATATCCCCACAAAGTACCAATCGTGTTCATCCGACAGAACTACATGAATTCTATCCTCACCGGCCTTTCGCTGTTCCCACTGCACATTATTATTGCTATGAACATTATCTTCTGAAGGGTAACTAACAAACATACATGAATCATAGATTCCCACAAACATTATTAATCATATAAAATCCCAGATTCAACATTCTATAAACGATGGAACTTCGTCATTATCACTTCATACAATCCATTCTTCTTTATAATGAAGTCAAAAATCCAAACAAATAACAATAACAAATAACCTCAATGAATCAAAAAAATAAAAATGAAATCTAAAATGGTGGGTCTTTTATATGTAGATATACCAACCTTGTATAAGCCCTTGCCAAGCACACTTAAACATGTCATTCAATCTCAACGACCCTCACATGATCTACATTGGCATTTGTTGGGGCATCTTTTGCCATTCATATCATGGAACGCAATCACATATCAAATCAGGCATAGTCGTAGAACTGTCGGTTACAACGACCACTAGTCTATTTACTGGAATCTGTCAGGTGTTTCAGGGGTTCTTGGTTACTTGAAAACCCTCTCTTTGTTGAAATTGGTAAATTGTTGCATGCTGAATGAGCAAATTGATATTGGGATTTGGAATTTCATTCTTTGTACTTTTCTTGCTATAGTTGAACATGCAAGTGTTATGCTTCATCCACATACAAAGAATTGTCAATTGATAAGCCAAAAAACTATAGGCATGACCATAATTTTCAATTTATGAGTGAAATTACCTGAGCCATATCCAAAATCCATTGTCACCCTCAGCTTCATCTCCATTTTATTTTTTCCTCTAAAGTAGACTCTTGTAATGTTGTTGCAATCTCTATTGCTACATCAAATTTTGCTCCTGGATTTCTATTAATCCTTCTTTAGCATGCATGAGATTGTAATAAAGAAATGTGACAAGCCCTTCTCGTCTCCTATTCTTGGCCTAATGGATAAACATATCTGGGACTTGAACCCGTGAAATTGGTCCCACTACAAGCAACAATGCCAATGCTGCTAGCATCCCCTTGAAAACCAATGGGAACTTGTTGTTGCTGCTTGTTATCCCAGAAAAACTGTTGAATTAACACAACAGGATAAGGAATACCCATATCATAAGCATTATACAAAGGCACGACTAGATTCACAGAAATCGAATAGGCACCTACCATGGGTGAAACATACAATCGTGCATCTATGTGTTAAGAATAATACTTCACTGGTTTGTAAGAGCAACACATTGTCTCAAAACAAAAACATATTAGAATACCGAGAGTTGTTTTATTCCATATATGGGGTTAGCCAAATCATGCTAAGATGTTGGAGGAAACATTTAAAAACTCTCTGTAGAATATGGACGACACCTGGAGGAGAGACCTTTCACAATAGCAGCATATGGAAGTCAATGTACTCTCTGGAACTAGAACAATGACTGGTCGTAGAGAACATTTCCAACTCAAACCTTGAATAATTGATGAGCAATTGGCATTGATTATTTGAAGCACTTTTGTCAATAAAAACTATTGGAAAGGTGTTTAGATTGTTTGAAACATGTTTAGAATGGTTTTGTTCACAGAGAGAAGTCATACAAGCTGATCAAAGAACTCAAAAGACCATATTAGCCAATGTAACTGTTTCTAAAATACTGGATCAACGCCTTTCGAGAGGGAGTAAAACTTGTAGGATAATGGCAAAATTACTAATGGCCGAGATTTTAGAATGCATCGATGATATAATGATGTTTTTTTGGTTTTTTACTTATATTTTTGAATTATTTAGCACTTATAATTGCTCTCAAAACATTTAAACTAAGTTAAACATAAATCATCGTAAACAATTTTTATCTATTTTACTAATGATAATCAAACTTCACGATAAGCTAAGATTTGATGAATGTTCAAGATGAGGAATGGTTTGCCTTGTGATTAATCAAGGAACACAATTTTCTTTTCCATTTCTTTTCTTTGAGAAGGCCAATCCATTTGATTTAGAGACTCTATACATTGACTATGGATAGTTTTCCTCGAGGAGGTCAATCCATTCCATTCGGGATTCTATACAATGACTCTGTACATGGCCAACTATTGTATTTATTGTAGTTGTATTACATTATATAATTTCACTCATTATCTACATTTTGAAATGAAACATCAAAGATGTTAAGTGAAAAGGTAAAAATTACAGAGATGGAATTATTAATTTTGTTTTCTCTCAAGGGATCAATTCATTCCATTCAAAGATTTCGTTACATAAACTATGGACATAGACCAACTACTTTATTCATTATAGTTGTACTATAGTACATAACTGTACTTAGCATATTATCTTGATTTTGAAATGAAAAATCTAATGTATAGTGTGAAAAGTAAAAAATAAGGATATGGACTAACGCCTAAAGAGTAAGGAGGAACCACGCCCATTTATAAAATTTCAAAATAGAATCAGTCAAATCAAAATTGTGGGCAAAATATCTGTTTATTGTTTATAATTTGTGTGAAGCCACACCAACATATAGAGTGGAGCTAGGTAAAGTATTACCTAATCAATGATATATAATGGAGCTGGGAATTTGGCTGAACTATTGTCCATTGGTACCGAGGAATACTTGAGCAACTGGACAGGGAAAGGTAAGGACAGACTACCAGTGTAGATGGACACGCATATAGGTGGAAATAAGACATGTGGTAAGTCAACAATATAACCAGGTCAATGGGCAGACTGAAATCATAAATGAGTAATCTTTAACTGTTTTAATCTCTCATTCACAATTCCATAAAAATACTATGCATGATATTTCATGTTTTCTTGACTTTGTTATGCAAAACATAATTTGATAATTTAAATATTAATAAGATAGAGTAGAATTGCGAATTTTAGTTTAAATGTTTAAAATTATATATAAATTATTTTGTTTTCTATATAATTTAATATTTAATAAATTAATATATTATGTTAATATTTACTTATATAATAAATTTATTTAAAAATAACTTTGTTATTTTTTTTCAAAAGTATCTTTGAAATTGTAACATACCAATCTGTAGTCATAGACCAACTATCTTCCTAATTAAAAATACTACGACGTGCTATACCAATCATGATTCTGAGCATGACAAGTCACTTTTCCAGGACAAAGAGTCATTAGAGCACTCAAGAAACATGACCCAAGTACGCATAATTTGCGCTACTTAAGTCACCAGAGTACTAAGTGCATTGTTAATGATGTTTCCATATCCTTTTAAAGAGGAACTAACATTACAAAGTGATCCGGCGTTGTAGGGTTTTGGAATGCCGAAATTTTGTGGTCAGGAATAGGCAGAGAGACACGGGTATTTTGCTTGTTGGTATTTCTCATCGGTTGCCAACAATCTGAATTGCTAACCTCCTTTTCTTTGGAAATTTATGGGTGTGCACGTAGGGAGCAATTATGTGCAGCATATACCAGAGTAGTTCATAGTTCTTGTGAAGCGGATACTACATTTCACAGAGAAACACAGTTAATGTGAAGCGGATACTACAGTTCACAGAGAAAAACACAGAGAAAAGGGGCTTTTACAAGGTATTACTTAATCAAAATCTTTTTCAATATAGAAGATGTTATTCGGGTGCAGATTAATCTCAAAGCATCCTCCATTTCTCTCTCTTTTTGGTTTATGACTATGTGATTACCAGTGGCAGATCCCTATGATTGTATTTAAATTACCTTACTTCCGAGTTTTACTCTGCCTTCGGTTTCAAATTTTGTGTGTATATTGTTGCCTATGATGGGGTTCTCTTTATACCAGCCAAACGTTGATGGCCTCGTATGTCTCCTGCAAACCATATTTTGAATGAGATAAGGTGATTCTCTTATAGAGTGAGTGAGCAAGCGCTGTAATGATGGTTTGTATTTAAAACACCAGTTTTTGCAATTCTACTCGACTTTTGATAAAGGTGTTGTGCTCTTCCCTACCACACACCTATTTGGGTTCAAAAATTTATGCAAGATATCCTATAATACAGGTACAGGGGTGGTTCATAACAATGTATTTTTTTTTGGTTTGCTTTTCGCTACTTATTTGGAAAACTGATGCCATAGATCCATCCAATTTTTAGGATTTATTGGATTTTAGACAATATATTCATGTCCTTGTTCTACAAATGATAATGTGGGTATGCCTACCTATTTAATTGTACATATATCTTTTAGTTAAGGGCTATAGTTTGTATTTGTTTTCTTTGTCGGACAAATCTCACTAGATAGGAATATGTTAGGGTCCTAACCCACACATAGGTAGAACAATATATTCGGATGTAATAAAGGTCAATACTAATAAGGTCTTTCAATAAAATATAATAAGGTAGATGTAAGAAGACCTAATAGAAGCTTTCGCTTCTAGAAGGATCTTCCTCTAGATGCTTCTTTTTAGTATAAATAGGAGTCAAGGGTATGAGAACCCTAGCTTGGATATTATTGTAATAGAGCTCTACTCAACCGGAGGTTGCCCCCTTGAAGAGGCCCGTGAACATTGCTTTCAGATTCAAAGTGTTATTTCTGTTGTTATTCTTATATCATTTAAGTGTTATTGTGGTGAATGTTCTAGTTATATTGATGTTATTCTACCATTACTAGCATTTTATTTCTGTTCTGCATACATTTTATATCTAGTATATTACAAGTGGTATCAGAGCACTTTCCTCGGCAGAAAGCGCGGGTTCAATTTTTTTCAGGGTAGAGACGTATTCCAGCGTCTTTAAGCCACAGAGATATTTTGTTACGCGCATAAACCCGTGGTTGAGGGATTCATACACACAGGAAATACAAGTGGTACTTAAGCACACATATGTTGGCCACCCTTGTAACCCCTGTTGGTACCCCTTTGAGTGGTAGCGCATCAGACAACACCTGTGTATGGATCGGCCTAGATTACCTGAAGCCCTCCTTAGATAAACCGATCGGCCACCTGACTGCTATAGTGTCACCGAGAACAACACTCGGGAAGATACTCTCTACTACCTGGGTAGTCGGGTAGTACGGCTAAGGGTACGGTCTATCCTCCTTAGTTAGTGCCATGAGATATTGGGTCGAGTACTACTGTTGGACCCCGTACGTATATCAAAGATCTATAGCACATGGAAAAACCTTGTCTATAGAACCCTTGAATACCTAACCCTTGGGGACAAAAACATAAACAAATTAAAATAGACAAGATCTATTGCCGCGCAACTGTATTCGGGTTGCCAAGTAAATACACATTTATTTCTGGTTAAGCATTTGGGCATTTCCTCTCTGCATTATTCTTCAGACCAGAGTATAACTATTAGACCTATTCCATTGGATTCCTCTCTACAGTATTCTTCAAACCAGAATTTTTTTCACCATTATTTCAGACCTATTCCATTGGATTCATCTCTTTGCCCTTTATCACATTCATACCTATCATTTTTTCAGATTTTTTTTTTACCCCGCTTGCCCCTTTTCAGTTCCCCCCTCCTCATGGCCCATACTCGTAGCCAAGACTTGGAATCTCACTTCAACACCTTGCAATCTAGTCTCATTGAGACCCAACAAGAAGTGAAACAACTCAGTGCCAATGTTGTCGCCGTCAATACAACCATGAAGTCCTCAATGGGAAAAATCAAACAAGACTTCACCACCTAGCTTGAATCAGTATTTTCGTCACTCTGCACCAAACTGCATATCCCTACAGATAACCCTTCCTCTTCCTCACCCCCACATACTGGAGGTGGCCATTTCTCTCATTCCCATACCTTGCAGAACCATCACTTTCAATGTGACCTACGCCTTCCACGGGTGGATGTGACCAAATTTGATGGCTCAGACCCCACGGGTTGGGTAGCCCAAATGGAACATTACTTCTCTTTATAAATCATTACAGATGACTTGGCCAAACTCCGGTATGGTGTTCTCCATCTAGATCAAGAACGTTGGCAATGGTGGTAATGGAGAAAAAATTCTCGTCAAGGGTATATTGCTTAGACACAATTTGTGGCAGAGCTTTATGAATTCTTTGACATTGACACCAACCATTTGGACCATTTGACAAAGATGAAACAATTAGGAACAGTGGAAGACTTTATAGCTACCTTTGAGCGCCTGGATTTTAGAAAAGAGGGCATGTCTGATGCCTTTTTTCGAGAGTGTTTTATGAGCGGCCTCAAAGATGAAATTCGGTCCCATGTCCTCATGGCCTAGCCTGAGAGTTGGGTGGAGGCTACCAAAAGAGCTAAAGAAGAACAAAAGGTTGTATCTTCTCAAAACTGCAAACCCTCCATCATCCCTCGCCCTAAAAAAATAAATCCCACTACTTCCTCTGCTCCACTAAAGATCCAAAAATTGACCCGGGCTGAAATGGCTGAACGCCAAATCAAAGGCCTTTGTTATAACTATGATGAAAAGTATTTCTAGGGCCACAAGTGTAAAGAACAAAATCTTTTTATGGCCATCTCCGAGGAGATTTTGGAAGAAGATGAAGAAACCCCCTCTATGTCTGAATCACCTGAATCCACTGACATAACCCCTCCCTCAGACCCTCCCGAAGTAGAACCAGTCATTTCCCTCAATGTTCTCACTGGATTCTTCACTCCCCAAACCCTCAAGCTAATCAATTACATTAAGCATCGGAAGGTCATCATTCTGGTTGATAGTGGCAACACCCATAATTTTATTCATCGCCGCATTGCCCAAGAAACTCATTGCTACATTCATGCCGTCAATAATTTCCAAATCATGATTGCCAATGGTGGTTCCATGAAATGTGGAGGGCATTGTGAAAATGTGTGTCTCTAAATTGGTGACTACCACCTGAAATCCCATATGTTTGCTATCGACATGGGAGGTTGTGACATTGTGCTGGGTGAAGACTGGCTAAGGACTTTGGGTCCCATTCTCATGGATTTTAAAGACTTAACCATGCAATTCGACCAGGAGGGCCACCAATATAAGTTCCAAGGCATCACCACCGGCTCACCTGAGATCATTAGTTCCCATCACATGGAAAAGCTGCTAAAAAAGGTTCATTCTGGTGTTATCACTCAACTCCATGCCATACAAGCAACAGAGACACCCTCGGTACCGCAAGACCTCCAAGCCATCATTTCTAAACATCAATTGGTCTTTTCCACTCCCCAAGGCCTCCTTCCCTCCCGTGGTGTTCATGATCATTCCATTCCCCTTGTACCAGGAATCCTTCCTCCCAATATCCATCCGTATCGTCACCCCTTTTCCCAAAAAAATGAAATTGATAAAATGGTCCAGGAACTCCTTAATGCAGGCGTTATCCACCCTAGTACGAGCCCCTATTCATCTCCTATGGTCATGGTCCTGAAGAAAGAAGGTTCTTTGTGAATGTGTCCCGACTTCCATGCCCTCAACAAACTTACCATCAAAGACAAATTCCCCATTCCTGTCATTGATGACCTCCTGGATGAATTAAGTGGCACCCAATTCTTCACTAAAATGGATCTTCGTTTGGGCTACCACCAGATACGTATGAAAGAGGCAGATATTCCCAAGACTGCCTTTAGAACTCATGAGGGCCACTATGATTTTTTGGTCATGCCTTTTGGCTTGTGTAATTCCCCCTCCACCTTCCAAAGCCTCATGAATCATGTCTTTCGTCCTTTTCTCCGCCATTTTGTCTTAGTTTTCTTTGATGATATCCTCATCTATAGAAAAACCTGGACATACCATCTTGCTCATGTGGATCGAATTCTTCATCTACTCTCTCAACACCAACTTTTCCTGAAACAGTCTAAACGTGCTTTTGGCGCCTCAGAAGTAGAATACTTGGGTCATCTGGTTGGCAAAGATGGCGTCAGGGTGGATCCTAAACAGACTGAATTTATGCAAGACTGGCCTCACCCAAAGACTCTTAAGATATTGCATGGATTTCTAGGCTTAACAGGGTATTATCGCAAGTTTGTTAAGAATTATGGGAAGATTGCAACACCTCTCACTGCTCTCTTCGAAAATAACTCTTTCACTTGGACTCCAGTCGTTGCTCAAGCTTTTCAAACCTTGAAGATGGCCATGTGCACCACTCCAGTCCTCGCCCTTCCCGATTTCACAAATCCCTTTGTGTTGGAATGTGATGCCTCAGGGAAAGGAATTGGTGTTGTCCTTATGCAAGAGAGTTGACCTTTGGCCTTTACCAGCAGGCAACTATCTGAACAAAATTTGGGCAAATCCATCTATGAAAAGGAAATGTTGGCTATTATGCATGCCGTGGATCTGTGGCGTCCTTATCTATTGGGGCAACGGTTCCAAATTAAGAAAGACCATCAAAGCCTCAAGTATTTTTTGGAACAATGCATTTCCTCCCCAAAACAACAAAAATGGGTGACTGGACTCTTTGGATATGATTATGAGATCATTTATAAGAAATGCAAAGCTAATATGGTTGCGGATGCACTTTCCCAAAAATATGAAGATGAAGGATCCCCTTTTTCTCTTTCATTCATTGTACCAGATTGGCTCCAAGCCGTTCGCTAGGAATGGCTACAAGATCCCAAAAGTTTGCAGTTGATCCAACAATTGCAGTCCAATGCTCCAACTTCGCCAGGGTACTCTTGGTTCCATGAGGAACTTCGATACAAAGGCCATTTGTATTTAAGTAAACAATCAAAGCTTAAATCCACGGTACTTTCTGAGCTTCATGCTACACCCACAGTAGGGCACTCCGGGTTCACCAAAACTTATGACAGGGTCAAACGTTCCTTTTTCTGGGATGGTATGAAACATGAAATTCATAATTTTGTAGCTGAATGTGACGTGTGTCAATGCAACAAGGGAGAAACAGTCAAATCATCGGGCACACTACAACCGCTCCCGATTCCACTTGCTATTTGGAAGGATATCTCTATGGATTTTATTACCGGCTTACCCAAATCGGGAAATAAATCCTTCATCATGGTGGTTGTTGATCGCCTTTCCAAGTATGCTCATTTTTGTGCCCTTCAACACCCATTTACAGCATCCACGATAGCTCAAATATTCATGGATCAGGTCTTCAAGCTTCATGGCATGCCGCACTCTATTGTTTTTTATCGCGACCCAACTTTCACAAGAAATTTTTGGCAAGAACTGTTCAAGATACAAGGCACATAATTGCATCTCAGCACAGCTTATCATCCCCAGATTGATGGCCAAACAGAAGTTGTCAACAAGTGTTTGGAAACATATTTGAAGTGTTTTTCCTCGGAAAAGCAAAATCAGTGGGCTCAATGGTTACCCCTAGCTAAATGGTGGTACAACACTTCTTACCATACAACTACACGCATGACTCATTTTGAAGCGATATATGGACAGAAGCCACCTTCAATTATCTCATACTTACCGGGTGCCTCGAAAGTCCAGGCAGTTGACCTAACACTTACAGCTCGAGAGGCTATTCTTCGTACCCTCAAAGAGAATTTGGTCATGGCACAGAATCACATGAAGCAACAAGCAGATCAAGGTCTCTCTGAATGTCAATTTGCAGAAGGGGATCAGGTGTTTCTTCGACTGCAACCTTATAAGCAAATTTCCCTCAAGGCTGAGCATTGTTAGAAGCTAGTGCCCAAATTTTATGGTCCTTATACCATGCTCAAGCATGTGGGACAAGTTGCCTATCAGTTAGCTTTTCCCAGCCATTCGAAGCTACATCATGTTTTTCATGTTTCATGCTTAAAGAAGGTGATTGGAGCTAAGTGCCAAATTCAAACAAACCTTCTAGAGTTAGCTGAAGAAGGATCCATTTGGCTACAACCAGAAGCAGTTTTGGACCAGCGTGAGCATCGCCTACGTCAGAGAACCATCAAGGAAGTGCTAGTCCAATGGAAAGATACAACTCCAACAGATGCCACTCAGGAACCAACTACCATTTTGCAGCAATTTCCTCATCTCAAGCCTTGAGGACAAGGTTGTTTTTAAGGGGGCGGACATGTTAGGGTCCTAACGTGCACATAGGTAGAACAATATATTCGGATGTAATAAAGGTCAATATTTATAAGGCCTTTCAATAAAATAGAATAAGGTGGATGTAAGAAGACCTAATAGAATCTTCCGCTTCTAGAAGGATCTTCCTCTAGATGCTTCTTTTTAGTTTAAATAGGAGTCGAGGGTATGACAACCCTAGCTTGGATATTATTGTAATAGAGCTCTGCTCAACTGGAGGTTGCCCCCTCGAAGAGGCCCATGAACATTGCTTTCAGATTCAAAGTGTTATTTATGTTGTTATTCTTATATCATTTCATTGTTATTGTGGTGAATGTTCTAGTTATATTGATGTTATTCTGCCATTACTAGCATTTTATTTCTGTTCTGGATACATTTTATATCTGGTATATTACAGAATAGTTCATTACTCTGCATATAATGCCTGCGTATTAGTAACCATTTTAAATAGAATTTGTTTGGATTTGTTTTTATCTGTGGATGAATTTTGTAGATTTTGAATTTTACTCAATTTATTTTAAGAAGGAATAGTTCATTCCTCTGCCTTTGGAAATATATATATATATATATATATATATATATATATATATATATATATATATATA
>ML785155.1:343496-371451 GCA_009831015.1 Picea engelmannii
GCAGGATTTGGAAGATAATAATTTTCAGTACAAAAACTTCTTCAACCAACTTGTCCAGATCCGGCATGAGCACTGCGACGCCTCGCTTCTCTCCATACAGGTATGAAAAAATCACTTGCAATTGTGTTTTTTAACCATCATAACATCTTAGTAATGATATATTTCTATGTAAATCTATTACAGGTCACGGCTTTTGTGAGATGCGGAATTTGCATAGGGGTCAATGCTCATCACGTTATTGCAGACGGAGTTTCCTTTTGGCAGTTCATGGAGTGTTGGGCAGAATGTACTAGAGGGCTTCCTATTTCGAAGAAACCGCACCACATGAGAGAGGTCTTTAAGAGGGATTACGTCATACCTAACATTTCACTGACGGCTAAACAAGTAGCCACCCATCCATGTACAGAAGCGCACATTATCACGTTTATGCGAGACGATTCACTGCCAGTGCCTATCATAAATTCAAGAAGCACCGGCGACGTTTCACTGCTGAACTCTGAGAATGGTTTTAAGGATATCCAGAATTCCGTGCAGGAAGATACAACACTGGAAAAGTCAACTTTTTATTTCAGCGAAATCATGATTCAAAATTTGAAGGAACGAGCCGGGGCTTCATCTTCATTTGTAGCAGTTTCAGCACAGTTTTGGAGGTCCGTAATGAAAGCTCGACAGGTCCCAGAGAAAGAGCCCGTTTATTTTGAAGTGATAGCTGACGGTAGAGGCCGGGTAAAACCACCGTTACCTCCAACGTATTTTGGGAATTGCATATCCATCGGTACTGCCCGGACTACCACCAGGCAGCTATTGGAGCAAGATATAAGCTTTGCTGCTACCCTTATCCAAGAAGCAATCAAATCCTGCACAACAGAGGAACACATCAATAATCAGATAGACTGGTTTGAATCTCATCTGGACAGTAAGAGAGGCATAGTTACTCTGGGAAATTTTGTAGACGCCCGCTACCTTGTTTATGCAATGAATTCACCCAAATTTCCTGCTTACGCGATAGATCATGGATTTGGAAGCCCGTTGAGTGTGCAGGAAACATTCATGAATTTATATAGTGTACTGGGGGGAATGATGTTCGTGGCCGGAATCGGAGGAAGAGGTATTTCTGTCTCCACTCAACTTCCTCACCATCAGATGGAAACACTGAAACGAATCCTCATGATCATCCCCGATTGAATATGCCTTTTTTCCCTCATATTAGTTTGGCTATATGTTGTATTAGTTTGGCTATATGTTGTATTAGTTTGTTTGAATTTATTTTGTATTAGCTTGATTTGAATTTGTAATGAACAAGCTATGAGCATTTTAGCTTGATTTGAATTTGTAATGAACAAGCTATGAGCATTTTAGCTTGAATTGAATTTATAATTAACAAGTAATGATCATTTCAATTCCTAAAGATTGTAGGTTATGGCAAGATTTGATGCTCTGGCCGTTCCTTGAACTTCCAGCACAGTTTTGGGGATAAATTTAGGTTATGTTGATGAGTTCTTGCTTTTAAGTATTTATTGTGTGGATGGGCTCTTATTTTATTTTATCAATGAAGATGTATTCGAATTACAACTTATAATCTACAATGTCTAGTTTTAACCCTAACTTGTGAAAGAGCCATAATCTATCTTACTTCAAGCTATAGTTGAGAGTCCTTGGATCCCTCAACGTTGGTAGGGAGTTTCAAGAATCATCAGAACTAATCTTTCCTTGCATAAACTATATGTCATTTTGATGGGTTGTTGAAAAAATGGATTATTAGCTAAATTGTTAGTCTATTGTAGAGGATTTGTAGATCCATCTTCTTATTTGATTGGATAAATTGCTGGGGTGTTGTAGAGGATTCGTATGCCCATCTTCCTCCTTGATTAGCTAAATCGATGGACCATTGTAGATTACAAGTCCATTTTCCTCTTTGATTAGGCTAAAGAACTACTGAAAGAGTGTATTCAAAGGTTCATTGCCTTTCTGGTCGAGGTAATAAGTCCTACTCATATTAGGTTACCCAGACATGATTCATCCACTGTAGTTCTTGTTGTATTACCTTGAGAATGATAAAATGTCAATGAATATAGTCCACTTCAAGGGGGAAACATTGTTTTACAATATATCCAATTTAGAAGACAAGATAAGATGATCCTAATACTAGGTCTCCTTGTTATGTATATAGGAGACAAATTGTACAATTATAATGAAAGGGTACAATGAAAGGTCCTAGCCAACCTACTAATATATCAAATAAAATAATAGGGAATGCTTATTAGGGCCTTAACATATTCTCACTTCTTAAAAATAGATTTGCTATCAAAGCTTGTAATTGAGGGTGTTTCTTCACGAACTCTTCATTTTCCCATGTATCTTCTTCTAAAGGCATATTCTTTGACTTGATTAGATACTCGATAATGGTTCTATTTTGAAGAGATAAATAACATTGATCTATAACTTTTTCTGGTTCAAAAAACATCTTGTCTTCTTCATCTAATTTTAAAAGTTCTATTTGCACTAGCATAGTTTGTCCCAAACATAGATGATTTTAGGGGCTCAATTTTGCAAATGGGCTAATTTTCCATGGTTTCCCAAAAAAAGAATCGTCAATTTCCATTTTTATTCTAAAAATGATTCACCAAAATTTCATAGAATAAAATATTTTAAATAAAAATCACCAAATTGTTTTAGAAACTATATAAAATCCTTAGAAATTTGAATATTTTTACAAAAGTATCACCAAATCTTTTACATTTTGAATATTAAGGACTATTAAGATTAGCCCAGGTTTCTACATTTTAATATAAATTTTCATCCTTAAAATTGTCCTTGGTCCCAAAACCTTTTTTTGACAAGATACATGAAAAACCTTATGAATGAGAGAAGAAAGAAAATCTAACTCATATGCTACTTGTCCAATCTTGAGAATAAAACTGCAGGGTCCATAAAATTTTGGAGCTAATTTCTAATTCTTCTTTTGCTTGAGTGTAGATTGCTTATAAGATTGCACTTTCAAAAATACCCAATCACCCTCCTCAAATTGTCTTTCACTTCAAAGTTGATCTGCTTGCTGTTTCATCCTATTTTGCACCATTTGAAGGTTTTCCTTAAGAATTGTCAAATTTTCTTTGGTATTCTCCACATGTAACTCTATTTCCAGTACTTTGGACTTGTCTTTCAAAAGGTATGAGATACTAGGAGTTGCATATCCATAAAGGGCCTCAAATGGGGACATTTTAGTAGATGTGTGATAGGTAGTATTATACCACCATTCTATGAGAGGAAGCCACTTCATCCATTGAGAATGTTTGTCGAAAGAATAACATCGTAGGTAACCCTCTAAACATTTGTTAAATATTTTTGTTTGACCATCTGTTTCTGGATGATATGATGAACTCATAGCAAGTGTTGTTCCACTCGTCTAGTCTTCCATAATTCTTTTCAAAAATTTCCTATGAATTTTGGATCTATGTCAATTACTATTACTTTAGGAAGATCATGAAGTTTATGAATTTTATTCATGAACACTTCTTCCACTTGGCTTGCTTAATATGTATTTTGAATTTTGTAAAAAAGTACATATTTGTGAGTCTATCAATGACCACAAAAATGACATCCTTACCTTAAAATTTTGGTAACCCTCTAATGAAGCCCATCAATATATCTTCCCATATTTGATTAGGTATGTGTAATGGTTGAAGTAACCTTAGAGATTTTAGTATTTCTCCTTTATTTCTTTGGTAAACCTGTCATTCTCTTACAATTTTTTGAATATATTTCTTCATTCCTTCCTAAAACAAATATTTTATGATCTTTTGATATGTTTTAAGGAATCCTATATGTCCTACTATCAGAGAGTGTTGCAAATAAATATAGCTTATGGATAAGCCAAACCTCCCTTGGACCTACCCTTGGTTCAAGACAAAAAATGGGTACAGATAGCTACTAGGTTTCCCTATATCTAAACAAATTGATTTCTTTTTAAACTAGGGGATGTTGAGTTTTCAAGAGAGATGATATTGTATATTATTTTATTATTATTTAGTATGAAAAAGAATCACAATTGAAAGATAAATATCCACGGAACAACAATATATATCCTTAGGGAAACCCTCAAGGGGGAGAAAACCCTGCAAACTTTCCTCAGTATAGATTCCTCCAACATGTACAATGTCATACAATGCTCTTTCACGAATTCAAGACCAAAGAGACCTAGACACGAACCAAGAATAGCCTCCTAGATAAGTGCGTACTTCTCTCTTGTACTTATGATTGATGATTGATCAAAATGACTCGATATAACCTTTATTTACACTCTAAAATACCTAAAAGACATGAATTATCAATAAACCCTTTCACAATTACATTTAGGAATAATGAGTACAATTACACTTAGGAATAAATTCTGAAATTACATAAAATCTCAACACTCCCTCTTAATGAGGATGGTATTCTATTCGACACAGTCTTTAACAATGTCACCATCCACACGATCTCATGACCATTAATTGTCAGAAACACGAATCTATACATCACAGGAAATCCATAGTGACTTCACAACATGCATCCAAGGCCAATGGGCATCTCTCTAATAGCTACAACATGGCTTCATGAGAATATCCAGTTCCCACAGAAAAATTGGATATCTTATGCATGACATCCAATGCACTACGATAAAATGTGTACCTCGTCTCTTTAGCATGCATCTAGGGTCGGTGGGTAGCTATCCAATAGCTACAACATGTCATCATGAAATCCACTACCCCGTGATAACATTTGAAGCCATCACTCCCTCTAAAGAGGGACTACGCCGAGCTTGTACCTGAAGTACTTGAAATTCGTCCTTGAAAACAACGTTTTCATCACATCCGCAAACAACTCATCGGTAGCCACATATTGGAGCCTCACTACTCCCTTCTACACCATATCTCTGATATAGTGATACCTGATTTCGATATGCTTTGACTTATCATGAAACACCGGGTTCTCTGACAACTTTATACAACTTTGGTTGTCGCACAAGATAAAGGTCGCTTCCATCACAATATCAAAGAATCAAGTCAACAATTTCTAAAGCCACACTACATCGCAACTTGTTTCACATGCTTCCACATACTCTGCCACAGCCATACCGAGTGCTACACATGACTGCTTCTTACTGATCCATGAAATCATACCAGATCCCAAAGTGAAGCAACATCCTTAATGTACTTTTTTGGTTTGCAACACTACCGACCCAATCCGAATCCGAATAGCCAAGTAGACTAATATCATTGTCTGCAACATACTTGAGACCATAATCCACTTTACCTTTAAGGTACCTCATCACATGTTTTACTGCAATCAGGTGAACACATTTGGGGTCAACCATGTACTGATTCATGGTTTTCACATCAAAACATATATCTGGTCATGTATTCATCAAATACATCAATGATCCAATCATCTTCCTGTATAATGTAGAATACACAACCTATGAAGTCGTAGCATCCAACAACTTCATATTTGATGCCATCAATGTAACCATTAGTTTACAATCCAACATCCCAAACCTCTTTAGGATCTCCATAACATATTTTCCCTGATTTAGGAAGATCTCATTCTTTCTCTTCCATACCTCTAGACCCAAAAAGTAGTGCATCAAACCTGGGTCTTTCATTTCGAACTCTGCAGTGAGTTTTATCTTACACTCATTAATGAGCTTCTCCACTCCTGTCAAGAACAGTTCATCCACATATAGTAGTAATGTCACTGGTCCATCATCCTTAACCTTGAAGTAAAGGTTAGGATATGCACTTCTCTTGGTAAATACCAAGCTCATTAGAAAACCATCAATCGAACCATACCATGCTCTCGATTCCTAATTCAATCCATATAATTCCTTCTTTAACCTGCACACATGCGTCTCCCTATCATGTGTCTCTAATCCTTGTGGTTGTTCCATGTAAACCTATTCCTCTATTAACCCATTCAAAAATGGCATCTTCACGTCCATCTGATGAACCTTCCATTTCATCACAATAGCTATTGAAAGAACGACCCTTATTGAAGTATATCTTGCCACAAATTTGTGCACCCTGTTCTTGATTTCAATCCAAATTCGCATGGGCTCCATTTTCACGCCCCTGTCTTTCATCAATTTTTGCACCTTTGCAACATCTTCCCACCTGCCACTAGCAGTGTGGATGATTGATAGAATCCCATATGTTGTAGGGTCTTTTGGATCCATTTCTAAAATATTTTCTGCTACACGCTTTCCCATCTGCATATTTCCATGGACTCTACAGGCTACAAGCAAGGTCTTCAACACCATTGAGCCATATTCAAGTGGAATTTCCTTGATTAAGTTCTCTTCCTCATCCAGGCGTACAACACGACCAAGAAGGTCCACCATGCATGCATAACGTTCCACTCTTGGAATGATGCCATAATATTGACTCATAGAGTGAAAGTACTCACGGCCTTTGTTCACTAGGCCCTCTTGGTTGCATGCAGATAAAATACCAATAAAGGTAATGTGGTCTGGTTTCATCATGTGGACTGCATTTCTTCAAACAGTCCAAGGGATTCCTTTCCATGGCCATGTTGAGCACATGCTGCAATCATCACATCCCACAATACACCTTCTCGCTGAACAATTTCATCAGACACCTCACGTGCACTTTCCATATCCCCACACTTTCCATGCATTTCAACCAAAGCGCTTCACACAAAGAAATCACAGTGAACTCATGTTTTAATGATATAAACATGAATCTCACTGCCATGTTCCATAACTGTTAGAGTGGTGCATGCTTTAAGAACATTGGTAAATGTGAACTAGTTTGGCTTCATTTCTTGCAGCTCCATGTGAATAAAACACTTCAAGGCCTCCTCAACGTACCCATTTTGAGCATATATGACAATCATATCATTCCATGAAACCATGTCTCAAGTAGGCAATCTGTCAAACACCTTTCAAGAATTAACCACATTTCGGTGTCTTGCATGCAAGGTAATAAGCACATTTCCCATGGCCAAATTTTCCCCAAACCCTTCATTGGATAATCAATAGTCGGATGACCGCCATCACCACAAATTATACACAAAACATTATTTTTGAAACCTATACTTCTTGAAGGGAAAGCATATTTCCTATGGCCTAGTTCACCACAAATCCTACATAATTCATCATCTCGTATCATCCCATTCAACACCACAAGTTCTCTCAATTACGCCCTCTTGTGCTCGTTCAAACCATCATCCACATGAATAAGTAGCTTCTCCACCATGCCCACAACTTTTTCCAAAGCATCCTATGTCTCTGCCTCAACCAAAACATTTAAGTCCTCATTCTTGGATGGATCAGGTTTTAGATTATGTTTCTATTGTAATCTACCTTCCTTGACAGAACCTTTGCCAAATTTCTATTTCTATTTATGTCTAATTATATAAATAATCCCTTGGAGGTATATGCTAGGGTTGGAGATTATACAAGAAGAAAAACATATCTAATATTAGAGTACTTTTTCGGATTTGGATTGAAAATTATGTTTTAAGATAACAAGCAGATCTAAATCTATTTCATTTTCATGTTTTCTATGTATGTTAATATAGATTAATTTCCATGTTAATTAAGACCTTTTTTCAGTTATATAGGGGTTCAAAAAATCTTATTTAATGAGATGGGACTCACTCAAACTAAGCAATGGGCTCATTGGCACCGTGCCCCTTTATTTTGTTAGTAGATGTGAGTTGTGTGTTTTTTGGTGTAGGTTTTATTGTAAGTTTTTTTTTTCGAAGGAACAACTCCTAGGGAAATCCTCCAGGTACTTCCCCTCATATCTAGGATGGTACCCAGGGTAAACTAGATTTTGTAGAAAGTCGAGTCTTTTTCGATAGCGTGTTCATTTAAGAGCCAAACATGTCACTTGTGGGAATTGAACATGGGTGGGGGGGGGTAAACACCCATTATTATTCATAAAAAAGAAATTAATTTAGTGCAAGAATCCACATCACATTTAGTTTCCCAATCTCAAGGAGAAGTTCAGAATCTCATTGATGGTTGAGATTTCTCAAAACAATATCCTAATTTGATGGATCTTGAGAGATATTTCCTCCTTAAAATCCTTGAGAGATATTTTCTCCCTAAAATCCTTGAGAGATATTTTCTCCCTAAAAATCTTGGAGATCAAAATTTAGTGGATCTAGTGAGTGATATTCTCCATGGTGGTTAAGCCTCCAAATCCTCTATAATTAGGGCCTTCCAAGGTGAAAAGGAGGAAGATTTTAGGTGTCAAACCTTTGATCATGGGGGAATCCATTGAAGTAGCATCATTTTGATATTGCTTCATTCGTGCAAGAGCTGGACAAGGACATATTGGAGAAGTGTTGCATCATCAAGCATGCCTTGTAAGTGCATCATTTTGGCTTTCCAAATAATATCAACTTGGCCTATTCCCTTCAAGTTCATTTGTTATACATTTGTTTGTCTATTTTCATTTCGGTATTCATAGATAGATCTTCTTTGTCTAATCATATTGAGTAGGAGGAAGAGTTACTTTTCTATTCTTTGAAGGACTTCAATTGCATTGAGGAGCTTGGAGATCAAACCCAAGGATTGGAGTAGTGAGGACGAACAACACAACAAGGTATGCTACATTCAGTTTCTCTCTTTTTTGATTGATTGGGTTAGATATATAAGGAAAGTAGTAACCACTTGTTCACTTATGTCTTTGGATGAAATATAGGGGTATTGATCCAAAGGGGAGCTTATCTTGTCTGCATGGTAATATTTCTCACAACACATGGTAGGCCAATGAAAAACACCAGAAGGAGAGTTAACATGTACATTATTCCAACCATAATTGACTGTGACTGAAGTTGCATATGGGGTTAATCAGGGATATCTGAAATACTTGGATGAGGTTAAAGAGGGGGTATGATTGGTGGCTGAGGGGGCTGGAAGGCTAGGTGTCCCGCGAGGTTTAAATAACCAATTTAGAAAAACTAGTTAAACTGCTCATAATTTGCATCAAAGTGTATGGAAAATGTCATCGTTTTATTTCTACCTTTCTGCCAAAATGAATTGGGTCCTATATCCCTATTTCCCATATTTATCCTTGTTTTTGGATCAATTTCCTCACCTACTAAAAAATATCATCTATATACATCATTCTCAAATTAGTTCATATACAAAACACGATATATATAACATCTAATATAATTTTTCAACTTCATTAAATTTGGCTCTGTGAGTAGCACATCCATGCAGCATAAAAGGGAAATGAATGGGAAAATTGAATATAGGGACACCAACACAACTTTGCAAAGACCCAACTCTTCTTTTAAATATTAAATATGAAATACAAATTATTCACATATAGATGTGATTTTCTTCTGCAAATATGAACATGGAAGAGTATGGAAAAGGGGATTTTCATGACTAGGATATGTGATAAAGGAAAATGTCTTGCAAAAAATGATAATGTGATAGGAATGCATGATAACATTGTTCAATATCAAAACTTTAAAACCATTCATGTATATCTTCCTCATAAAACAATAGTCTCACAAGTCATTGTAAACCATGTGCACATGCCGTGAATTAAATTTTGTCCATAATTCATCATACTCTCCACACCTTTCTTCCATTCGAATGATAAATCTTACATGCCATATTTTCTTTTAATTATATAGACAGGGAATAGAAACATGTAATAATGGAATTTAATAATTACGATTAAAGGAAATAATCTTATGAATAATGATATACATGAGGAAGAAGTGTCGTGTCTATATAATGGTCCTTAAAACTTCAACCATTATATATTTAAGGCCATTGTAAAATCACTTTTTGATTAGTAAACAACTTCAGCCAATTCCAATTTATTAAATACCATCCAATCACGAATTCAAATCAAAATGAGTCATTTCAAAGTAATATATCCACCATTTCCATGTGACCAAACATATGCATGCTTAGTTCCATTATAATCTACAAGATCTATTTTTTTTTTAATTCTAATCAAATAACAATTGTAAATAAATAATCAAAATGAGTCTATGTAAATCCAACACCTATCCATAAATTCACCACCGACATCATGACTGAAATGTTGATATAATGAAATTTCATTCTCAACCAAAACATTGCCAACAAATGATCATGAGGCTTTAGATCCAACATAAATACTTGAACCAAATCACATGCATATGAAACATATAGGGATTAGATTTTCGACTTGACTTGAGTTGGAAATGAGAAAACCCAAACAAAAATTTTCCAACCAAAATAGTTTTGGTCGAATAAAGAAGGCCAAGTGAAACAAAAAAACAAATGGAAAAGAAATCAATTGTTAAGAACCAGATATCAAAATAACATAAAAACCTCATAATAAGTACTCAACGCCTTGAGAAAGAGAGAAATTCAGATAATAAACATCTTTAATGGGGAAACCTCCTTATACATCATATGAATTCACAAATACAAGATGATTCCAAATGAAAAGGTCTCCTTGGTATATATAGGAGACTATGAGGTATAATTACAACTAATGGACCCAAGCAGACATAAATAAAATAACAATAGTAATGTAATATGCCCCAATTAAGGGGTAATGTGCCACTATTTAGGGATTAACATGCCCCTCCTCTCAAAACAAGTGTTTTCCTCAACGCTTGAATAATTACGGATGCTTTTGTATAAGAGACTCATCTTCCCAAGTGGAATATTTAGCAGGTAGTTTCTTCCACTTAATGAGATACTATGAATGGATCTATTCCTGAGTTGGTGAATTCTTGTGTCGGTGATAGCTTCAAGCTCCAATATGATTTTTCCTTCCTTTTCAAGTTTTAGAAATATATTTTGAACTGGGATCTTGTCACCTATAACCTTCTTTAAGAATGAAACATGGAAAATTGGGTGTAGTCATGAAGATGTAGGAAACTCCAATTTGCATGCCATAGTACCAATATTTTGCAACACCTTATAAGGGTCAAAGTACTTCGGTGATAATTTATTATCCTTCTTAGATTTCTTGAGGGACATATTTTTGTATGGTTGTAGTCTTAAAAATACCCAATCCGCTACTTCAAAACTTCTTTCACTACGATGTTGGTATGCTTGTTGTTTCATGAGATTCTATGCCATGGTCACATTTTCCTTTAAGAGTTGGAGAACTTGTTGTTGATGCTTGATGTGATTTTCCACTGCTTGAACCTTATATTTTTATTTTAAAGAAGAAATGATGGACAATGGGTGATATCCATAGAGCGCCATAAATGGTGTCATTTTTGTTGCAATATGAAAGGAAGTGTTATACTACCATTCTGCCAAGGGTAACCACTTGAACCATTATGTTTGTTTATCAGAGACAAAGCAATGAAGGTAGCCTTCTATAAATTTGTTCACTATCTCAATGTCTCCATTAGATCGATGATGATACGATGAGATATGACCCAATTGAGTACCCAAACAAGAAAATAATTGTATCCAAAAATGTCGAGTGAATATGGGATATCTGTCACTTACAATAATCTTTGGGATTCCTTGTAGCTTTTGAACTGTCTCCATGAATGCAGTGGAAACTGTATTGGCTTTGAAAGGATGAGAGAGTGCACAAAAGTGTGTGTACTTGGTAAGTCTATCAACAGTCACCATGATGACACTCTTTCCTTCAGATTTCGGTAACCCTATGATGAAATCCATGGAAACATCCTCCCAGTGTTGAATTGGGATGGATAATGGTTTTAAAAGGCACGAGGTCGTAATTGATTCCACCTTATTTTGTTGGAAAACCAAACATTATGCCACAAAACTTTGAACATCAGTTTTAAGGCCATCCCCAAAAAAATCTTGCTTGACCCTATGATGGGTTTTCAAAAATCCAGAGTGCCCTCTTACCAGAGAGGTGTGAAATTCAAAAAGTAACTTTTGTTTGAGTTGGGAGTTCTTACATAAATATAAGAGATCATTGTACCATAGTGAATCATTTTTCCATGTAAATGTATCTCATGCACTGGAATCCTGTTGCAACCTTTGAATGAGAGTCCACACTTTTTCTTCATTCTTCCATTCATCACTTGCTTTTATTATCCAATCAGGCTGGATGATAGAGATAACACAGATAAAGGCCTCAACATCTTCATCCTTTCTTGAGAGTGAATTTGCCACAAAAATTTTCTTCCTTTTTTTGTAGATGATTTCAAAATAATAACCCAACATCTCGATCACCCATTTTTGTTGTTATTTTGAAGATAGTCTTTGTTCCAAGAAGTATTTAATACTATCATGATCTATTTTGACCTTGAAGTTCCTACCTATTAGGTAAAGGCACCATTTCTTCAATTCATGTAGTATTTCCATCATTTCCTTCTCATAAATGGGTTTGTGTAAGTCCTTTCCCTTTAGTGGCCAACTTTCAAAAGAAAGGGGCCTTCCTTATTGCATTAGAACAACACCAAGGCCATTTCCTGAGGCATCACATTCCACAATACAGGTTTTTGTGAAGTATGGTGTGGTAAAGATAAGAGCTTTCCACATTGCCTCTTTAAGTTGTTAAAAAGATTGAGTTGCCTCTAAAGTCCATGGAAATTCATCCTTCTCAGTTAATGTCGTTAAAGGTGTTTCTATTCTTCCATAGTTTCGAACAAACTTGCGGCAGTAACCTGTCAAACCCAAAAATCCTCTAAGATTCTTCAATGTTTTTGGAATTAGCCAGTCCATCATGGCCTTAATCTTGTTAGGTCTACCTTGACACCTTCATGAGATACAATATGACCCAAATACTCTACCTCCTTCACCCAAAAGAAACATTTGGATGGTTTGGAATATAGTTGCTTTTCCTTTAGTATTTGTAGCAGCATGTCAACATGATCCTCCAAAGATTTGCTATAGATTAGTATATCATCAAAAAATACCAACACAATTTTTTGAAGGAAGGGCTTGAAAATGGAATTCATCAACCATTGGAATGTGGAAGGTGCATTCGTAAAGCCAAAAGGCATAACCAAAAATTCATAATGGCCTTCATGAGTTATGAATGTTGTTTTGGGGATGTTTTCTTCCTTCATTCTAATCTGATGATACCCTAAACGAAGAACCAACTTTGTGAAGTAGATTGCTCCATGTAGTTCATCTAACATTTCATCAATGACGAGAATGATAAAATTGTCTTTAATGGTGATCTTTTTTAGCTCTCTATAATCTAGAAACATATGCCATGAGCCCTCTTCCTTGAGTAACATTACCACCGGTGTAGAGTAAGAACTTTGGCTAGGTCTAATAATGCCACCCTCTAACATTTCTTCAACTATATGCTCAATTTCACTCTTTTGGGCATAAGGGTATCTATAAGGTTTGATGTTAGGAACACTCCCATGAATTAGGTGAATAGCATGATCATGATCGTGAGTGGATGGAATATGTTGGAATATTGGTTGTTGTCATTGAAGTCAACCCTAGTCATTGGTTTTGGACCCCAATATTGATGAAGGTATTTGAACATGAAGGACAGTGCACATGCATATACAACACCCATGGATGGATAGTATACATGATGTTGTTTTTGGTGGTAGGTGTCATGTCACGTGGATCCTCATGGTTGAGGAGAAATGAATTTTTGAAGATGACAAAGTGAATTGAAGAAGGAAGTACAGGTCAGACCTGAAGATAATTAAAGAAAATAATTACAAAATAAGAAAGTGCCAAGTTGGCCCTGATGTTAAAAGGAAGTGACATAAAGGGTATAAATACATATCATTATACATTCATTTTATAYACACAAGTTTTTTAATGAACAAGGAGATATAATTCAAATTTCAGATTAAATGTGAAGTAAAGAAGGTCGAATTTCAAGGGAGGATGAAGTCTCTTGGTGATGTGTTCTAAGTTATGTTATTTACAGGTCATCTTACCATTTTTKCTATAACTTTGTTTCTAGAAGATTCAGATGGTGAAATTCGGAGGCTAGTGAGAAGACATATCTAGGTAACTGTGGTAAACATTTCATCTCTTTATTCACTATAGTTTTGGAGATACACTCTGTGGAAGATAGGGTTTTTGACTAGTCCTGAAGCTAGTCATAAACAGGTGTTCCGGGTAAAACAGTTATAAATTATTCATAGAGAATCCAAATGAAGTGAGACCAATTGCATTGGAAATAGTACGGGTTGTAGTTTCCTGTGTATGAATTTCAGAATCAGATGTTAAATATTGAGCGTGGAGAATTATGTACAAGTTCTCTCTTCTGAATAAACTAGAATTGAATAAGGTCTACCATTTTCTCTATAAATCCTTTTTTTGGGAGGATTCAAGGAGAGAAACCTGGAGTAGTTTCAGAGAATACATTGAGCAATATTATCTATAGGATCAGAGTATTCCAAGAAGTGAATAATTGCAGAAGTTGAAGAAGTCTCAGGAAACATTATCAAGTTCTATGTGATGGTTGGTTGATGATGATAATTTAATGTAAAGTTTTATTATCTCTCATATATTCTTGGGTGGAAGGAAGGGGCAAGGATGGAGAGGTCAACCCTCTCTTGATATTGGAGGATTGTATCTTCCTTTTGGAGATTTATCCCTCCCTTTATATGTGGAAGATGTAGCTTCCCTTGGAAGTCATTACTTCCCTTGAACAATAAGTATTGATTATTTCTCATATATTGTGCATGGCGTATTGTGGTGTATTGGTGTAACTCTTCTAATATTGCTCATTGTTCATTGGATATAATTGAATATATGATCTGGTTGAAGTATAAGTTGAAAAAGTTTTTAATTTGTACTTGATATTGATTCACCTCCCTTTCAGTATCAACATAATACCTCTAGGAATATATTCAAATACTTTGGAATGTTTATCAATAATCCCTTGGATATATAGGGGAATAGATGGCTTAGATGTTTGAACATATAATGATCATAGTTGTACAATTACACCCTGATTCCAGTGAAAAAATTCATTTCATAGAACAACTAGACAACTCCTATCACATATAGCACTAGAAATGACGAAATTTAATTTGGTTGAAGCATTACCGAACACGGGACATGAACTTTCATTAAAAAAAGACCTTGAGAATAATTTTTCAGCGTCCTCCAAAGTGAATTTTTCACCTCCAAAACAGGTTAATTATATGATTTTTGACATTATGATTCTAACGCAACTAACAAAATCAAATTCCAAGGTCCGAAAGTTACAAAATTATTTCCAAGTATTTTTAGCCCAGACTAACCCATTGATCGTGACACTAACAAAATGATTGAATAACATGATGAATTATTTTTCTAAGTACGTCTCTTTGTTCTCTCCACATTGCAAAATTGATACCCAAATTGAATATCGTATGAATACGTTATGAGCTTTCCGCATTAAGAACTCCTTCAATACGATTATTGGTCATTACCCTCCGTTCCACATTAAGAACTCCTTCAATACCCATACACATCAATTTGCATTGAGAAAAACAAAAAAAAAAATCATTTTAATATAATTTAATTGATTTAAATTTAAATTTTAAAATTTATTTTGACTTTTTAAATGATGGAAAATTTTAAATATTTAAAATATCCTTTTAACAAAAGGTTAAGGAATAGTTGGTTCATATGAATTTCTTGTAGATGGAAAGGTTGGTAAGTTATGTGGAGGGGAGGGCCCATAGCCCACGTGACCCCTCCATGTTCTGCCTCTTAAAACATGAGTGCCCTTTTTTAAGTCCTTCGAACATAATCTTAACACGCTCAACATATATTATGTCAATTCCATCGACCTTTAGGAGAAATTAATACTAAGTCCTCCGAACACACTCGACACACTTTTTGTTAACTCCATCGATACACACGACACACTTAATACTAACTTTATCGATGTATGCAGATGAACTTGCAATTGAATATGGTGCATTTCATGGAGTAGAAAGGAGAAGGGGCATTACATTCCACCCCCTTCCCCTCATGTCCAATATTTTAATATATAATATTAAAACAAATGAATCATCCTTAAGTTTGAGAGGTGAGATAGGGTTGCGGGGAAGCCCCATTTTAAGATTTTCTTGTTTTGAAATCCCCCCTCATGAACTTATTTAAACTAGAATAAAACCAAGCGCCATCATATGAAACCAAGCTCACTTGATGATTTGAGCTCAATGACTCCACCATGCACCCATTATGATGATACAGAGACAAAGTATATGCTTCGAATTTGCAACAACTGCTTGCCTAAAGAGCATAGATGAGTGAACTCCAACACTATCATTCGATGAATTTCCTCACTCAACTTCCATATTTCAACTAACAAGGTTCATGACTTGTCCTCTGATGTAAATTAGAGGAGTTCCATCAACTCCTCCGATGTGCATCGAAGGAGTTACCATGAACTCCTTCGATGCAAATTGGAGGATTTGAAATCAACTACTTCGATGCAAATCGGAGGAGTTGACATCAACTCCTCTAATGGAAAATCATAGGAGTTAATGTTAACTCCTCTGAAACCAAAAAAAATGGCTTTCATAAAATGGTCATAATGTTTGACTCAGGTATCCATTTGGCACGTTATTTATACCGTTGGAAAATTATTTCTGAGATATACAACTTTCTAGTTATAGGTGTTAACAAATTATTAACTTATTACCTTCATTTTTCCATATGAATATCTGGTACATTGTTGGCAACCCTGAAAAATGAAACGCCTCAATCATGAGCAGATGAGCCAGGGATTGAATTTAGGGAAGCTTACTTGATATTTAAATTATTTAATTACTCAGTTATATGTGTTCTAATGATTATTCTTGATGGTTTATTTGGAGTTACTCTCATCTATTGTATGTTGAATGTTGTCAGGTACCAAGCGAAGGAGGGTTGCTCTCAACATTCTCACGATGAAATATACAACTGAGGATGACGAAGGAGCTATAATAAAAGGTGTAAAAGTGATTGAGGAATAAAAAATAAAATCTCAAGCAAATGAATGAAGAATATATCTAGAAAATCTGTGACGATTGTCTGTCAAAATCGGATGACAAAGATGCTCCCATGCTCATGCCAGTCTTCATGATGCGCAAGGCACATATGGTCAAAATCCACAATGACCCACCAATGCTAGGAGACAAATTCAAAATGTAACTATTTTCCTTGTTACCCATTATCACAAAGAGGATGAGGACAAACATTGGAAGATGAAAGGTCACGTAGGGAGACAAAATGCCAAAGGTCTTAATGAACCTTAATAAATACTATAATTAAACCCAAAGAAAGGTCTTTTTGGCTCTTCAAACATTTTACACTTCTGAACTACTTTGGGAATACAATGTCAACCAAAATTGGAGAGATTTCCTTTGATTTTTCTTGTACTATTACTGAAATTGTTAATACAGAGAAGCCCTCCGGGCTAACTTTTGATAGAGAGAATAACTTGCATGTGTTGTTGTTTTTATACGAACTATTTCAAGAAGAAATTTTGTTGTTCACATGGGTTGTTTGTTGTTAATATGGGTTGTTAATGGACTATTATAATGCAATATATGTTTCCTTGCATTTTTGTCACTCTTTCTTATATTACATGTCTTGAGCAAATGAGTTGCCAATGTATGTGATATAGTGACTTGACTATTCTGGTTATATACTCATGTGCATGTGTTATTTGAATTTATTTCTTCATTTCAACTATCTGGGTGAAGGTATTGGTATAGCTAGTTTCATGTCACATATCATTCAGTTACGCTAATTTTCTCCTATCTAGGATAGGGTAGAATATAAGTAGATCATATATGCATTTAGACAGTCTTCATATACATCTTTTTTTTGCATAACCACCATCACTCACCCTCAACGGTGGATCGCGCCGCAATCGATAAAACCAAACCAAGAATGGTTGTTGGACCAGAATATGGATGGGTTCCCTATTCCAAATGGTGAGAGGTCTAATTGAGACTTATTGTCGGGGATAACTCCTTATTGTTGCTGGGCGAATTTAAACCAGTCAATAGTTTATTGTTGCATTAATGGATTATTAGTGAATCAGTACAAGTCTGAGAACTTTCCTTGAATACATTGTCTGTTCACATCCCACACAAGACTAAATGGTATGTTTGATTCCCATGTAATCTCGAGTGATACCTTCCTTGGTTCGTAACTAAAGATTGATAATGCATACACCATGGAGTGGTGTTGGTCAAATATTTACAAACCTTGGTTCTTCAACCCCCGAGCGATAGGAGAGACATGGGACAACAATATTCACTTTGGATTATATACACTACCATGCACTATGAATATAGAATGCTTCATATGTACATAATTTACAAAAAATAATGTGTTGGTTGCATTATTGTTGTCTACATACCTCCTCTTTAGATATTGTTTCTAAGTTTCTTCTCTTGCATCACTTGTAGCTTCTTTCTCTCCTTCATTTGTTCTATTTCATTTTGATATGAAAGTTGTGCACAAAATGCAATGAACAAACAAACAAACCCTTATGTCAAAATGACATGAAAATACAATATTAACAAATAAAAAATGAAATGCAAATCAATAGAATACACATAAAACTAGAAATATGTACCTTTTCAATTCTCATTCCATGTTTTCTTCCTTATTTTCCTCTTAATTGATGATGATTGTTTTGATTTATTCTACATCGAACAAAGAAAATACATATGCAAATAGATTTCAGTGAGATGAAAACACAATGCAAATTGTCGATGTATTATTCTCCCTCTTGAAAAAATATGTACTGTACTAGCTACTTGTCATCTCCAACATAATTTTTTGATACAAAACATACAAAATAAGTTTCTAAATATGTAACAAGAATATGAAAACATGATTTGGTTGAACAACAAGGAAATAGAAATTTGTGAATATGTAAGAAGAATATGGAAATATGCCAATATGTATTGTGATGTCTATGTAATTCAAAGGTCATATGCTAATACGTTTTATGATTTGCATGAATTCCAGATTGAAAGTAGAAGAAAAATTGTATGATGATCATTCAAGTATGTATTTAATATATATAAAAAATTGATTGTTTATTGTTCATATTTGACCAGACTTGATCAATTAATGCTTTTTGCATATGTTTTTTTTCCAAGAAGAAATAGAGATTGTGACTGCACATGTAATTTTCCATTTCTTTTTCCTTGTCATTTGACTGAGACATGTCAATATATTCAAGTCTCCTATAATCATTGTGATTTGGCTCGAATGAAAATTGCATAGTTCTTTTGCAATGACATTCACTATACTACTCATAATTGCATGTGGTGCTGCATAGATATTGATAATTGCAATATGAAATTCATTGACTGTTACACTTGCTAGAAGAACCTCCACACTTTGTTATTCAAAATGCATGTGTTCCAGTATTTATGTATTTTTTTTATGATTATCATCACTTCATGTCTATTTCAATTCGATATGCAATTGAAACTTGGAAATTGCTCATTTTGCATGGGCAGTGCGATATATGTTTCTTGAATGCACAAAATATAAAATTTTATTGTATCATAGTCACTGACTATGTCATTAATATGTGTATGAAAAATACACATGTTTAGTGAAATAATTGATATGTATGACTCTAATTGTATGGACTACCAATTATATTCTAGATTCCATTTTGCATTGCTCTGTAGACGTTGTATCTCAATAACTATATTTTATTTAACATTGATGTTATTCATTGTCAAAGCATTTATAAGATTCAAAGAATCCATATTTCTTACATAGAACAATGTTGTATACACTAATCCATGTCTTCGTATCCCAACAGGATCAAATGCAACACTTCCCAACATCATACCCTATGATCTGTGTATTGTACATGCACACACAAGTTGAATTGGAATTTTTTTTGGGGATTTTCAAATTACATGTCTTTGAGTTTGTTGATATTGGTTTTGCTATGTGCAATATGGGTATTGACTCAGAATACATTTCTATGCTATATAAAGAATACAACTTGATAGCTTGTCGATGTCCAATATTTAGATCATAGAAATTTATCCACAAAAAAGAACCCTTATGTGTTTTAGCGTATGCTTTGATTATTCCATCTACACCATTCCCTAAACCATTTTGTGAATCATAGTTGCATGCATCTATTTCAAAAACCATATTTAATTTTAGGATAAGTTGCAAAGGAAAAGTTGTTGTTTTTTCATGGTATCGAAGACTACCATGGTTTTCCTCCTTTTCATCAATTGCATTGATTAAAAGTTCATTGCTAGGCATAAGTGATGGCATATACTTTTTATTCATTGAAATATCTTTGTTTTTGTAAATAGGTAAGGGAATTTTGGGTCATTTGGAGTAGGTCACATGTAATTTGTATTGATATATTCTAAATCATTTCTTGTTTGGATATTTGTCCACATCCTATTCAGAATTGCAATAAAATTTTCATTCATTTGCTACATTGTAATATGCAATTCATAGCACTTTAAACTATTTCTCCAAAAGTCATATGTTATTCTTTTCATGTTCATTTTTAAATCCTAGTTCTACACATCTTCCTTCTATCCCTCCACCATCCCATCCATCTAGTAGCCTATTTTTACTTAGTTTCTCTTCAACAATGTGTTGAGTCATTTTAATTTGTTTTTACCTTCCTATTTGTTTTTCATCATTTCCTTGCTCTTTATAAGGTTAATACAAGTCATGATTTTAATTGAATGAGACACATAACCATTTTTTATGTCACTATTGGGTTTCAAACATGTCAACTTAGGCCTTTGATGAAAAAATACATTGATTGCAAGAATTCCCCTGTTCTTGCAAACAACAAAAAACACGTTGTTTTTATGAGTTTTAACATTCATAAAATATTTAAATTTTTGAATAAGGTGTGTTGGCACCTCACATGTGTTTTCATATCTTTGTGCACTCCATATTACGTGTGTTACGACCAGTTTAACCATGATTACAAAATTTGTGCTAAGGATCATGCAATTTTGCACCTTGAACTATTATTATTACAAGGTCATGTGTAATAATTATTGCAGGTGGTAAAGGAACCTGAAAAAACACATACATTCGACCATCACTTCCAAAAGGAGAAGATAGAACACAATGGTGTCTCCCTTAGAGCGTTGGAAATTGAACAAAACATGGCCAACACAGATCGAATTGTTTGAAGCCATACCTGAAATTAGAGATATGTTTATCAGAGCAGAATGGTTCGATTTTATGTGCGCTTTCAACAAGCATCACATAGGAGTGGCCCTACTCTTCGCACATAGTTTCAATGGGTTTCAGACCCAACTCGGTACACCACCATTCATTTTACATAGAAATTCATTGATGTGGTGTGTGCTCTCTCGATCAATGGTGAAAGATGGTTCAAAAAGGGAAAACTACCAGCTGAAATATGAAACACGTTTCTGGTGGAAAAACATCAAAACCCTGATTGGAGCCAGGGATTATCAAATATGTGGATTAAATAATAGTGGTAGGGATTTTTCACTGCAGTCCAAAGGTATATCACAACAAAACGTCGTTTCTTGATCATTCATTTCTATCACCTTTGATTTCTTATGCACTTAAATGGTGACAAGGAATTAAACCTTCCCTTCTTTTTTCTTAAAATCTTAACTAAAATGTCTAAGAGAGTCCAAAATTATCCTAAACCTGCTCATAGAATTTTATATCAGTGGGGGTTTATTAAAATTTTGGTTCTCTTTTATTTAAATGAAATAGAAATTCCCTGGAAGTATTTTATGTAGTATGTAGGGTTACAGGAAGAAGAACAGAGAACTGATAAAAGACAAGAGGAACAAGAATTTGATAAACAGTCAGAAGAACAGAGGGACATGGGTAACCAAGCATCTAAGGTTTCTCTTGAACCTGGGTGTTCATAGAAATATGCCTAGTAAGATAAAAATAAGACCACACCTGTAAAAAAGAGAGAACTCGATATGAGAAAGCCAGATCAATTACTCCACCAAAAGAAGAAACCCCACAAAGACAGTTAAGGTACTCTACAACAAAATAGAGGGAAAAGGAAAGCATCAAGGTTTATATCAGACAATGAGAAGAACAAACCACCAAAACCGATCCATTGTCACCTAAACATTTTGAATATGATCATGTGTCCATGATCATGTATTAGTATAAAACTCCTAACTATAAGACAAGAAGGGAGAGGAGGGTTAAAAAACCCAGTCCCGAGATAGTTGCAACACAATTTGTGCATGTAGACACCTTGATTAAGGAATCTCCTGAGGCCAAATAGAGTAAAAAGAGGAAAGGGATCTAGGTCCCTGAAATTCCCATTAACCCTAATAGAAAAACCAGGCTCACAAATCAATTGGGGTTAAATTCCAAGGCATTGTTTGACCCGTCTTTAAAAGAGAAAAATCCCATAATAATTGAGGATGGAGACACTGAAGAGGACCTCTCAAAATTTTCCAATATGGAGGAGATGGATATCCATTCATTTAAAGGGCTGACATGGGATAAGGAAAGGTAAACATACAATAAAGGGGAAACCTCAGGTATAAAGTATGTTATTGTAAAAACAAATTACCCTATCGATTTGGAATCAGAACAAAATATAATGGACTTTGGTCCAGACCATGAGCATGACTCTGATGATATAACTCTATATGTAGAGATAGTTCCTAAGAAGGTTGCACACGATTTAAAACCATATATCAAAGGAAAAATGTTGAGGATGCAGGAACCTGTGAGATAGGAAATTGATGAAAAACCTGAGAAAGCTCCCAAGTATGAAATGATGCCAAGGAAATTCAAGATATCTATTGACCTAAACAAACCTGTTGTAGAGGAGGAACAAGGGCTCAAGGATGGAAGCAAGGTAAATACATTGGTCAAGCCAAAGGTTGAATATGACAAGGAGATGGATGACAACAACCAGATGCAAGTTCTAAAACAAAAAAATGTTGACATCGAGCAACATATTCAAACTCTACAACAACAAAAACAAGATCTTGAACTACAACACACTAAGATCCAAAAAAAGTATCATAAGCTGCAAAAGAAGCATCAGAAAACATTCATGTTCTTGAAGGAAATAATATAATTGTCCACTATTGTCAAAGGTAAAGGAATTCGAGATTTGTGCTAGCTTAGTCTTCAAATTTTCAAGGTTGGTCTCCAGTTTCTGGTCTACTTGGATATCCATACAAAGTTGATTGCTAGCAACAACTTCTGAATACTTTTTGATGTGCACCTGTTTTACTTCCGTTATCAACAATGAATTCTAGTTGCAATAATATAATTTGTTTTTGGTTTAGTTAGAGGCACCAATTCCACTTGTATTAATTTGTTATCTTTGGATAAAAACAATGTTTTTTAGGTCGAATTGATGGAGAATAATGAACTGACACTTCAACCTAAATCCACTATGGTCAAATAAATGTTTACAAATTGTAATTAAGGAGTGGTAGTGAAGTTGCACCTACAAGGTTTGATGGTTATGTAAAGTTGAAATTTAGAGTTAGATCTTGGGTAGGTAGTTGAACCCTCTTTGGATAGAGATAAATAGATGGATTTTTTAATGTAAAAGCTTTAAGTTTTTGGTGGAAGATTAAGATATCAGGATATAGTTTTGGCTGATGAATTGTAAATACCTACAAAGATTTCTACTCAGTGAATATAACTTCTGGTGAATAGATTGTGTCCTTTCTCAATCTTACTTGTCTTTTCTTCTTATTTGGATGCACATTGAATGTCTTGCAAAGAAAATGTTCTTTCTCTGTTAGCTAATGTGTTTACAACCTATTGAGAAATGTGTTTTCAAATACTGTTTTAGGTTTAATACAATGTGTTAGATCTGAAATTTCCAGCTGCAAGTAACAAATTGGATGCTTGTTAGTTTTATCTATTATATTCTTACATATTTTATATTTTACACTAGCATGCATGAAACTGGCTAAGGGAAACATTGTGGTGAATGTTCTTGAACTTTCCAACTTGATCCATGTCCTTGAAAACCCACCCATCTACTGATTAACAAATTTAATTCATAAAAACCAATGATTCCAACACTTGAGTTGGGATAGCTCTGCCCTTTAGCAGTCAATTGGATACCTTAGGACCAACATCTTCTAGAACCATTTCCAGGGAACAGAGTAATGAAACAATCTTTCCCTGGGAGAACGAAAACAATAATATATGATCCTTGATTGTGAAAAAAGATCAGAAACAACACGAACTACCATCTTCTCACTTGGTGACTCCACTGAATGCAAATCTATTAAGGAATTTTGGCTCCCAAGAAAGGATTCAGGAAATCAAATCCTGAGAATACTAAGGCATAACAAGTCAAACTTGACCTGAATGGAGACACAATAACTTCTGATTCAGAGAGACAACTAAGGAAGTCTATAATTTCTCAGAGACACCCTTTTCCATCCAAAGGAAAGTCCATAGCTGAAAAAATTGCCCCTTTCCACAACAAGAAGTAGCCTGAGGTTGTCATTTTTTAAAATACCCTTGTGATTAACCCTCAAACATATCTTGTCTCAACTTCTGCCTCATCATATTCTCAATCAACCACACCCACATATCCTCCTCAGCCTTAAAGCCTAGTTGTCCCAGACATGGATGTCAACATGATGGAAGCCATCATTACATCCAGGTATGCACCTTTAGTGTTTCTTCAAAACTTAAATGCCTTCACAACTGTTGACTACATGAAATATCTTCCTAGATACAATGGAGAGGGAGAGGTGACTATTGAAGAAAATTTGGTATCATTTTACAGTTTTGCAGACAAGTTTAGCATTGAACATGTAGATATATGGATGAGGTTGTTTGTGTAGTTAATGGATGGAGAGGTAATGAAGTGGTTTTGTGGCCTAAATCTAGATTCCATCATAGGTATTCATTCATTGGATGAGGACTTTCTAAAATGATGGGGAGATAAGAGAGAATACATGTATTACATAACTAATTTTGGGGGCTTTAAGAAGGAATAATGGTGAGTCTGTATCATATTTCACCAAGAGGTTTAATAAGATTTATAACAAGATCCCTAATGATATCAATCCAACTAAAGCCTCTGGCAAGATCACATTTGCCAATGCATTTCATGCTAAATTTTCTCTCCTGTTAAGGGAGAGGAGGTCCAACACTTTTTTTTTTATGGAGGAGACAACCATTGAGGTTAAGTATAACATTTTGGAATCTGAAAAACTGAAAATAAAATAAGATAGGGACAAAAAAAAGTAGAAGGAAGAGTTGTCTTCTTCTTACCCAATAGAATCTGACCCAAATCTAGATGAGGTGACTCGAACCCTAAAATCCCTAACTTCAGAAATAGACATACTAAAATGGGAATCCAAGTATCCAAATAGGCCATATCAAGACGTTGGAAAAAGAAACACAAATAATTTTAGAAGGCCTAATAATTCCCCTCAACTCATGCATAGGGAGAGGAGATATGTTGAACATCAGAGATTTGTACCCCTTTTTCAGAACAATGAATTTGAAGAGATGGATGTGAGTAATGATGCTGGAGATGAATCTGCAATACTGTTTAATGAAACTAACCTCTATCCTAGTCACCTAACAAAACAGGACTATGAAATCTCCCAGTTGTAAAACATGTTTGATGATGATATAAAGGAAGAAGAAATATTTCAAAGTCAGCCCAAAAATAAGTATGATTTAAGGCCTAAGCCAGGAGGTCCGAAACAAATGTGCCCATTAAGAATAAAAATCATATCATCCTCCCAAGAAAGGTCCAAAAAAATATACATCAAAAAACATTGATCAACCACATCCATCTAAACTAGTTGTTCTAGAGGTAAAAGAAGCAAATAGAAAGCCAACTTCTTTTAACATAGAGGATGATCTAAGTAAGATCAAGACCCCTGTACCTTTAACGAAGTTACTGAAAAATGATCCATTGAAGAACTATATCATGAAGGATTTGAATCCACTTGCTTCTATTATATCATCTGATGTAATCAGCCTACATGATGAGAATCTTGTTATCATTGTTGGCCCACACATTGAAGATGGGTCTGATGCTTCCCCACATTTTTACATATCCTTGAATGTCCATGAAAAAATCATGCATGATTTCATAATGGACTCAGGGGCCTCTCATAATGTCATGCCTAAGGTTGTTATGGAAGAATTGGGGCCAGAAATCACCAAGCCATACCAGGACCTTTACTCTTTTTATTCCAAAAGGTTAAATGCTTAGGATTAATTAAAGATCTAGTTGTTTCTATTTCTCAGGGTAAGGCATCTAGAGAGGTAGTGGGGAGGCCCAGAGGGCCCATAGTGATAATAGTGTAGGTCATTCAATGTAAGGTGGAATAGGTCCACTATATTATTAAATAAGGCCCACTATGGTAATTAGATATAATAAATGGGTAGTTAGATATAATAAATGTAAGAGGACTTCTTGGAAGGTTCTACTTCTAGAAGATTCCTCCTCTAGAGTGTTCTTAAGTGATGTAGCACTATATAGAGGGGTTCAAGCAATGTAATGGGACATAAAGAAAAATAATGTATTTGTGAGTTGTAGCTAAATAGGAGGATGCCCCCTTGAATAAGCAAGTGAACATGAGAGGATCCCTTCCATAATAGGATCCATTGTATGGTGTTACCTTACCTCAAGGGTTTTGATATAATAAAGTGTCATTTCTTCTATATTGTCCTTTGGATATATCATGTATTCAAAATTTGTGGTGATTACATTTGTAGATCCACTCGGGTACATAGCAATTGGTATCAGAGCACTTTCCTTGGCCAAAGAAGGGAATATTTTTTTCTCATTTTGTAGATTTTTTTTTCTAGTGAAAAAATAAGGCGACGCACTTTAGGTTCTGATATGAAATATTATGTATAGAATTTTGCCAATTTTTTTTGGATATCTAAGTTCCTCTCAGACAAATACCCAATTTATATAAAAAATCAGTCGAAACGGAGTCCAGGAAGTAAAGTTATGAGCATTTTAAATTCAACGGTTTTTTAGGGTTTTTTCCGGAAAAAACCACGATTTTCAACAGTAATTTATTGTTCTATTTTTTTGGGTTTTTTCGTGACAGCGGTGGGACTGCAGATTTCATAACTTTTCATAGGGTTCTCATATGGTTATTTACTCTCAAACCCTCATATAAATTCTATAACTAACTAAAGCATTCAAAGGTCAATGGTATGACACATTGAATGACACATTGGATGACTTTATAGATGGCCTCACAAACAGACTCAATGATATTTTTCATACTATTCAAGATTCATTGGATAACATGCATGAGAGATTTATTATGGAAGACATCAGAGATGAATATAATCAAGAAATATATGTTTGGTATGATTTTGAGGCCGATTGTGATGATTGTTATATGGATAGTTGTCATTTCTCAGATGATAACTACTTTCATATTTTATTTGATGACTCTAATCCACCTTCTGTAGAGAGCATCAATGTGAAAAATCGGGAGTCAATAATTATTACCTGTTAAGAACCAAATATCAATATAGCATAGAAAAACCTCAGAAAAAGTACTCAACGCCTTGAAAAAGAGAAAATTTCAGATAATAAGCCTCTTCGAGGGGGCAACCTCCTTTTACCCCACTTAAATTTTCAAGTCCAAGATGATTCAAGATGAAAATGTCTCCTTGGTATATATAGGAGACTAGGAGGTATAATTACAACTAATGGCCTAAAGCCGACATAAATAAAATAACATTACTAATATAATATGCCCCAATTATGGGGTAATGAGCCAATATTAGGGCTTAACATGCCCCTCCCCTTGAGACAAGTTTTGTCCACAACGCTTGAGTAACTCTAGATGCTTCTTTATAAAAGGCTCATCTTCCCAAGTGGAATCTTCAGCCGGTAGTTTCCTCCATTTAATGAGATACTCTGAAATGGATCTATTCCTCAGCTGATGAATTCTTGTGTCAGTGATGGCTTCAGGATCCAATATGATTTTTCCTTCCTCATCAAGTTCTGGAAATATAGTTTGAACTGGGATCTTGTCACCTATAACCTTCTTTAAGCAT
>ML785155.1:376643-388103 GCA_009831015.1 Picea engelmannii
TACCCAAACGGGGCCCACATGACTTTTGGCGCTTCATCTCCTAGGGTTAGGTTTTTGCATGTCTAGGAATTTTGGAATTATCGTTTATTGTAAAAGGTCCTTCAGAGCCTCATTGTAACCATCTTCTTGCGAATGCGAGTAGCCGTCACATCTCTTCTCAGAGATAAGCTGCCACCATTCTAGCGAGTCTTTCACTCTGTATTTTTACAGTCTCTGTACATTTCTCTGATTAATAGAAAGCGTGCATTATTGTATATCTGTGTTTATGGTTGCATCTCTGATACATTTCTGTTATATTATTGAATATCTACAATATCTCTGTGCATTTCTTTATTATATCTCTGCTCTCATTTCGTGCCGAAAATAATCCGGATCAACCTTCATGAGGCTGATGAACGAAGTCCTAAGGGAGTTCATCGGAAAATTTGTTATCGTATATCTAGATGACATATTGGTTTACAGTAAAATAGTACCAGAGCATCTGAAGCATTTGGCTATAGTGATGCAGAAATTACAGCAGGAGAAGCTGTTGATAAACATGAAGAAATCCTCATTCACGAAGACAGAGCTCATCTACTAGGGGTTTGTTATTTCTGCAGATGAGTTGAGGATGGATCCAGATAAGGTGGAGGTAATCAAGAATTGGCCATCACCGAAGAATGTTTTTGAGGTGAGAAGTTTTCACGGATTGGCTAGTTTCTACCGAAAATTCATCAGGAAGTTTAGTGGAATTAGTGTACCAATGATGGATACAGTGAAGAAGAGACACAAGTCTTTTCACTGGACAGAAGAGGCTAAGAAAAGTTTTAATCTGTTGAAGAGGAATATCATGGAACAACCAGTTTTGGTGTTGCCGGATTTCCAAAAGACATTTCAGGTGAAATGCGATGCAAGTGGATTTGCAATCGGGGCAGTCTTGAGTCAGGAAGACAGGCCAATAGCATACTTCAGCGAGAAGCTGAATGAGGCGAAAGTGAAGTACTCCACTTATGATAAGGAGTTTTATGCTATTATTAATGCATTGAAGAAATGGAGACATTACTTGATCCCGAAAGAGTTTGTCTTATACAGTGACAATCATGCATTGCAGTTTGTGACTCAACAGGAAAGGTTGAATCAAAGACATGTTAAATGGGTTGAGTACATGCAGAATTTCACTTTTGTGATTAAACATATTTCGGGTACTACTAACAAAGTTGTTGATGCTTTGAGCAGGAAGTGTTTGTTGTTGCAGGAGTTCAAAGTCAAAACGTTGGGTTTTGATGATCTCAGGAACATGTACGTCGATGATCAGGATTTTAAGGAGGCGTATGAAGCAGCTGAGAATCCAATTCTCAGGGATAGAAGCCAATGGGTAGAATGCATGATCCAGGAAGGATTACTGTTTAAAGGTAATCAACTGTGTATTCCGAAATGCTCCATGAGGGAGAATTTGCTGAAGGAGAAACACAGTGGAGGATTGGCAGGGCACTTTGGTCACAACAAGATGTTTGCAAAGTTGAATGAGTCATAGTTTTGGCCGGGGATGCGAGCAGACATCAAGAGATTCGTGGGAAGATGCAGAATTTGCCAGCATTCGAAGGGAAGGAAACATAATGCAGGGTTTTATCAACCATTGCCAATACCTGAAAGGTCGTGGGATGCAATCAGCATGGATTTCATATGGGGGTTGCCAAGAACGCAAAGAGGTTTTGATTCAATCTTTGTGGTGGTGGATAGATTTTCCAAGATGGCACACTTCATTCCATGTCAGAAGACCAGTGACAACTCACATTGCGAATCTGTTTTTCAAAGAAGTCATTTGACTTCATGGCTTACCAAGAAGCATAGTTTCGGATCGAGACACCAAGTTTATAGGAAACCTTTGGAGGACCATATGGAAGAAGCTGGGAACTAACTTGTCGTTTAGTTCGGCTTATCATCCTCCGACGGATGGCCAGACAGAAGTGGTGAATAGAAGTCTAGGAGACTTACTGAGAATCCTGGTGACAGAACACCATAGCCAGTGGGACACCATATTACCACAGGCGGAATTTTCTTATAATGACCCGGTTAACAAAAGCACAGGGAAGAGTCCATTTCAGATTGTCTATGGCATATAACCGAGGGGAATTTTGGAGATGAGGGATTTAGAACAGAACGCAACTAGGAGCGCTAGTGCAGAATATTTCATAGAGGCGATGAGGGAACTTCACAGCTAGGTGAAGGAACATTTGCAGAGTTCGAGCCAAGAGTATAAGCGCAGAGCCGATCAGCACAAGAGACAACTTCAATTTGAGGTTGGTGATTTGATTCTGGAAAATTTAAGGAAAGAAAGGTTCCCGAGAGGAACATATAATAAGCTAAAGATGAAGAAAATCAGACTGTGTAAGGTCTTGAAGAAATTTGGGGTGAATGCTTACGAGATTGAATTACCCAATGGGATCAGAATTTCTCCGATATTCAATATATCAGATTTGTACCCATATAAAGCTGAGGAAGTAGGAATAGGAAATGAGCAGCCAGTGATCCAGTGGACAAGGCAGATGCCAGTTGTAGAAAAGCCGCAGATGGAGCGCATACTGGACAAAAGAGCAAGCAAGAAGACCAGGCGAAAACAATATTTTGAGTATCTGGTCAAGTGGAAGGGCCACCCAGTTGAAGATGCCAGCTCGGAGAACGAAGCGGAGATCCAGAAGTATGGAAAAACTGTGCCTGAACTCATGGACAGGAGCCCATGAAAATTTTCAAGCCAGGGAGTATGATGCAGGAGCATCTCAAGCGAGCCAATGCGGAGACAAAAGACAGCTGGAAGAGCGCCCAACAAGAGTTTTGAAAATTGTCTTGACATATTAATGAGCCATTAAGAAGAAGAGCACTTGTAAAATGTAATTGGACCTTGAGCAATTTGCTCTCGTCCTTAGTAGGTAGAAGGCATTTATAGTAGTTAATGCAAGTAGCTAGGAATTGAATGTGTAGATTAGACGATTTTAGAGTGCAAGAGGGGAACGAGATATAGACACCCTCATTGTGTATTGTAACATTAGCATGATGAAGAGCATAGAGAATAAGCAGAGAGCTGTGTAGCAGACTCCATGTACAGAAGTTCTGAATTAATACAAAGGAAGCTGTGATTCAGACTCATGGTGTTCATATATTCTCTGTGTATGTATGCTAAATGTTATGCTCATGAATGTTCTACTCTTTCTGTCATGCAATTGCTTTCATGATATGTATGAATGATTTCTTGTTGAATGTTTGAAATCTAAGAGGAAAGAGGAGAGGAATGAGTTTCAATTGTTTCTCTATCCGAGCAAGAGTTCCTGCAAAGAGTGCAGTTGAATTGTCCGCAAGGAGTGCGTCGACAAGGTGTTCAGAGGTGTGTCTCTAACAGCTCAGGAGAGAAAGCTTTTGTTCTCATTTCCACAAAAGTGTAGTTGGGCACAAGAGATGTGCAAGGAGTGTGCAGGCTGAGAGAAGTCTCAGGGTTGTGGACTTGAGTGAAGCATTGAGAGACTGTTGCTGCAGGCGTGCACAGAGTCAAAGAATTCCAACACTTGGAAGTGCTTGAAAGTCTACCGCAAGGAGTGTGTGCAAGGGTTTTTCTAAAAGACTCGGAGTTGGGAAAGTTCAAAAGGATTTGAATCTTCGTAGGAGTGAAGGAAGGCATAGCGACGTCGCACCACGGGAGGATGAGTTCTCAGAGGAAGGATGGATGGTCAGAATTCTCTGAAGAGAATTCGCGAAAGTCCCGTGGGCCGTTAGATCTCACGAAGGAGCAGGGGATTTACCGCAAGTATTCCAAAAAGGTGCAAGCTCATGAGAGGCAGAGCCATTGATCTAAGTTATCCAGGGGCCATTGGATCACTAGTGAAATCGCCTATCGGGATTTTGTGAGTGGAAGGGTCGAAATCTTGGTATCAAAGTTCACGAAATCGCGAAGCGTGAAGTTGTGAAGGATCGATAGGATTGTGTGGGGTCACAGGAGCCAGCAGGGTGGACAGGTGGCATCCTATCGACATAGAAGTAAACTGTGTTGACCACTTCGAAGTTTCGTAAGTCAAAGTCCTGAACCAACGAGAAGGATAGTTGAGGGGCCAGCCCGTGAAGCGTGTCAGAGTCTTACGCTTCGGGGTTTCAGGGTTCGTAAGTAGAGTTGGATGTTATCGCAACTCACGAACGCATGAAAGCCGACAAGTTGGGGTGATATTGGAGTCTCGAAGTTTCGGGATTCGGGGTCACAGTGAGCAAGTGCTCGACCACAGGATTCGCGATATCGCGAAGTCTGATCTCCTAAGTGAAAAGAGGGGATCCCATGAGAATTTGTTGTGGGTGCAGATTTTCCGAAAGGAAATTAGAAGAGCGGTTTAGAGCTCTTCGGGCCAGTGGTAAAGAAAAGATCTTGTGTTGACGTGGACCTTCTGACCTGGGGGTTGAGAGGTTGCGGGTGTTAACTTCAAGCGGTATCAGAGCACAGAAAGGTTCTTTTCTTTCTATAGCAGAGAAAAAGAAGAATTCACCATGCCGCCAAGGAGAAGGGAAAAACAAACACCCGATCCACCAGAGGAGAGGGAAATGCCGAGAAGAAGAGGCAGGCAGATGACAGATCTAGCCATGGAGAGAGAGATGCGTGATCTACGAGCTAGACTCGAAGACATGGAGACAGCCCAAAGACGTACAGTAAGTGCTAGGGATCTTAGTGATTCCGAAAGTGAGATTGAGGTTGAACATGAAGAAGAAGTTGCAACCAAAGATGCAACAAACAAATGCTTGATCAGAGCTATTGCAAGAATGGGTGCAAGAGTGAAGATGGAAATTCCAGTTTATGAGGGAAACTTGGATGTAGAGGAGCTTCTAGACTGGATTAGAGCTCTGGACACATACTTTGACTATGAAGATGTCAAATAAGACAAGAAGGTCAAGCATGCTATCACGAGATTGAAGTGACATGCAACATTGTGGTGGGATGAACTACAAGATGAAAAACGCTGTAAAGGAAAGCAAATGATCAAGAGATGGGACAGAATGATCGTGAAGATGAAGGCAAAATTCATCCCTAGGGATTATCAAATTTCTCTATTCAGGAGGATGCAGAACCTGAGACAGAAGCTGATGACAGTGAAAGAATACACTGAATAATTCTACAAGCTGAACATTAGAGCAGGTCATCGGGAAAGCGATGATGAAAAAGTTGCCAGATACATGAATGGCCTGATATATGATATCGAGGATGAGATGAGCATGGTAACCATCCAAACGGTGGAAGATTCTTATCGGATGGATCTGAAAGCGGAAGAGAAGCTGAGCCAAAAGCAGGGTCAAAGAGGCTGAGGCAAAAGTCAGCCCAGAGGAAAATCAGTTGCCCAGGAAAAATATCAGAAGCCCAAGGAGGAATAGAAGAAACCTCAGACTCGAACTGAGAGAGGTGGAACCTCACAGCGAGGGAAATATGCTGAACAACGAGGGTATCATATTGAACAGAGAGGAGATTATGCTGACAATAACACTTTTCTTTGTACTAGAGGTAGAGGAAGAGGAAGAGGTGGAGTAATAACATGCTTCACATGTGGAAAGAATGGGAACAAGTCTTATGTGTGTCTAGATAAAAAGAAAGAAGGGGGAGAAGCTCACATTGCCGAAGCACAGATGCGAGATGTTGAGGCAGAAGATGTTGAAGGTGAAAGATCGCTGATGATGCGAAAAGTCCTTTTGACACCAGAGAAGGAGGTGGAGAGTTCAGTCCAAAGAACTAGACTTTTTCGGACTTCTTGAAAGGCCAAGGACAGGGTATGCAAGGTCATTGTAGAGAGTGGTAGCACGGACAATGTCCTTTCTACAGAGATGGTAGAAAAGATGGAGCTGGAGATGATTGATCATCCAAGCCCATACAGAATTTCGTGGCTACAAAAAGGACATCAGGTAACTGTCACTAAACAATGTTTAGTTGAATTTAAGATAGGAGGATATAATGATAAGATATTATGCGATGTCATTCCTATGGATGTTTGTCATCTATTGCTAGGTAGACCATGGCAATATGACAAAAATGTGATTCATGATGGGAGAATGAACACATACACCCTAGAGAAGAATGGGAGGACTCACATGTTGCTTCCAATCAAGGATAAGGAGGTGAAGCCGGAAGTAAGAAACACTGTACTTCTCATGAGTGGGAAGGAACTTCTTACAGAGGTTAAGAAGAAGGAGGATCCACAATTCATTGTGGTCAGAAAGCCTAGAATTGTTTTGACCAGCACAAGGGTGGATGATTTACCAGAAGAAGTTTAGGAACTGCTGGAAGAGTTCGTTGACATAGTAGTGGATGAATTACCTCGTTCGTTGCCACCGATTAGAAGTGTGAGTCATCATATTGATCTCATACCAGGAGCCAGTTTGCCAAATAAAGCTGCGTACAGATTTACACCTCAAGAGAATGAAGAGGTTAAGAGGCAAGTCCAGGATTTATTGGACAAAGTTTTGGTCAGGGAAAGCTTGAGTTCGTGTGCTGTTCCAACAGTACTCAGTCCGAAGAAAGACGTAGGTTGGAGGATGTGTACTGACTCGAGGGTGATTAACAAGATAACCATTGGGTATAGATTTCCATTGCTAAGGATGGATGATCTGATGGATTGCTTGAGTGGAGAAAAGTATTTTTCAAAGATTGATTTGAAAAGCGGTTATCATCAAATCCGCATGAGAGAAGGTGATGAGTGGAAGACAACATTCAAAACCAACGAAGGGTTATATGAATGGCTTGTTATGCAGTTTGTCTTAACAAATGCGCTGAGTACCTTCATGAGGCTGATGAATGAAGTCCTAAGGGAGTTCATCGGAAATTTTTTTATCGTATATCTGGATGACATACTGGTTTACAGTAAAACAATGGCAGAGCATATGAAGCATTTGGCTATAGTGATGCAGAAATTACAGCAGGAGAAGTTGTTTATAAACATGAAGAAATCCTCATTCATGAAGACAGATCTCATCTACTTGGGTTTTGTTATTTCTGCAGATGAGTTGAGGATGGATCTAGATAAGGTGGAGGTAATCAAGAATTGGCCATCACTGGAGAATGTTTTTGAGGTGAGAAGTTTTCACGGATTGGCTAGTTTCTACCGAAAATTCATCAGGAATTTTAGTGGAATTAGTGCACCAATGATGGATACAGTGAAGAAGAGACACAAGTCTTTTCGCTGGAAAGAAGAGGCCGAGAAAATTTTTAATCTATTGAAGAGGAAGATCACGGAACAACCAGTTTTGGTGTTGCCGGATTTCCAAAAGACATTTCAAGTGAAATGCGATGCAAGTGGATTTGCAATCGGGGCAGTCTTGAGTCAGGAAGACAGGCGGATAGCATACTTCAGAGAGAAGATGAATGAGGCGAAAGTTAATTACTCCACTTATGATAAGGAGTTTTATGCTATTATTCAGGCATTGAAGAAATGGAGACATTACTTGATCCCGAAAGAGTTTGTCTTATACAGTGACAATCATGCATTGTAGTTTGTGACTCAACAGGAAAGGTTGAATGAGAGACATGTTAAATGGGTTGAGTACATGCAAAATTTCACTTTTGTGATTAAACATATTTTGGGTACTGCTAACAAAGTTGTTGATGCTTTGAGCAGGAAGTGTTTTCTATTGTAGGAGTTCAAAGTCAAAACGTTGGGTTTTGATGATCTCAGGAACATGTATGCTGATGATCAGGATTTTAAGGAGGCGTATGAAGCAGCTGAGAATCCAATTCTCAGGGATAGAAGCCAATGGGTAGAATACATGATCCAGGAAGGATTACTGTTTAAAGATAATCAACTGTGTATTCCGAAATGCCCCATGAGGGAGAATTTGCTTAAGGAGAAACACAGTGGAGGATTGGCAGGGCACTTTGGTCATGACAAGACGTTTGCAAAGTTGAATGAGTCATATTTTTGGCCGGGGATGTGAGAAGACTTCAAGAGATTCGTGGACAGATGCAGAATTTGCCAGCATTTGAAGGGAAGGAAACATAATGCAGGGTTTTATCAACCATTGCCAATACCTAAAAGGTCATGGGATGCAATCAACATGGATTTCGTATTGGGGTTGCTAAGAATGCAAAGAGGTTTTGATTCAATCTTTGTGGTGGTGGATAGATTTTCCAAGATGGCACACTTCATTCCATGTCAGAAGACCAGTGACACAACTCACATTGCGAATCTGTTTTTCAAAGAAGTCATTCGATTTCATGGCTTACCAAGAAGCATAGTTTCGGATCGAGACACCAAGTTCATAGGGCGCTTTTGGAGGACCTTATGGAAGAAGCTGGGAACTAAATTTTCATTTAGTTCGGCTTATCATCCTCAAATGGATGGACAGACATAAGTGGTGAATAGAAGTCTAGGAGACTTACTGAGAAGCCTGGTGACAGAACACCATAGCCAGTGGGACACCATATTACCACAGGAGGAATTTGCTTATAACGACTCGGTTAACAGAAGCAAAGGGAAAAGTCCATTTCAGATTTTCTATGGCATACAACCGAGGGGAATTTCTAAGCTGAGGGATTCAGAACAGAATGCAACTAGGAGGGCTAGTGCAGAAGATTTTGTAGAGGCGATGAGGGAACTTCACATCCAGGTGAAGGAACGTTTGCAAAGTTCGAGCCAAGAGTATAAGCGCAGAGATGATAAACACAAGATACAACTTCAATTTGAGGTTGGTGATTTGATTCTGGCACATTTAAGGAAAGAAAGGTTCCCGAGAGGAACATATAATAAGCTAAAGATGAAGAAAATCGGATCGTGTAAGGTTTTGAAGAAATTTGGGGTGAATGCTTATGAGATTGAATTACCTGATGGGATCGGAATTTCTACGATATTCAATATCTCAGATTTGTACCCATATAAAGCTGAGGAAGCAAGAATAGGAAATGAGTAGCCAGTGATCCAATGGACAAGGCAGATGCCAGTTGCAGAAAAGCTGCAGATGGAGCGCATATTGGACAAAAGAGCAAGCAAGAAGACCAGGTGAAAACAATATTTTGTGTATCTGGTCAAGTGGAAGGGCCACCCAGTTGAAGATGCCAGCTGGGAGAATGAAGCAGAGATCCAGAAGTATGGACAAACCATGCATGAACTCATGGACAGGAGCCCATGAAAATTTTCAAGCCAGGGAGTATGATGCAGGAGCATCTCAAGCGAGCCAGGGTGGAGACAACGGACAGCTGGAAGAGCGCCCAGCACGAGTTTTGAAAATTGTCTTGATGTATTAATGAGCCATTAAGAAGAAGCACACTTGTAAAATGTAACCGGACCTTGAGAAATTTTCTCTCGTCCTTAGTAGGTAGAAGGAATTTATAGTAGTTAATGCAAGTAGGTAGGAATTGAATGTGTAGATTAGACAATTCTAGAGCGCAAGAGGGGAACGGGATATAGACACCCTCATTGTGTATTGTAACATTAGCATGATGAAGAGCATAGAGAAGAAGCAAAGAGCTATGTAGCAGACTCCATGTACAGACGTTCTGAATTAATACAAAGGAAGCCGTGATTCAGACTCATGGTGTTCATATATTCTCTGTGTATGTATGCTAAATGTTATGCTCATGAATGTTCTACTCTTTCTGTCATGCAATTTCTTTCATGCTATGTATGAATGATTTCTTGTTGAATGTTTGAAATCTAAGAGGAAAGAGGAGAGGAATGAGTTTCAATTTTTTCTCTATCTGAGCAAGAGTTCTTGCAAGGAGTGCAGTTGAATTGTCCGCAAGGAGTGCATCGACAAGGTGTTCAGAGGTGTGTCTATGAAAGCTCAGGAGAGAAAGCTTTTGTTCTCATTTCCACAAAAGTGTAGTTGGGCACAGGAGCTGTGCAAGGAGTGCACACGCTGAGAGAAGCCTCAGGGTTGTGGACCTGAGTGAAGCATTGAGAGACTGCTGCTGCAGGTGTTCGCAGAGTCGAAGAATTCCAACACTTGGAAGTGCTTGAAAGTCTGCCACAAGGAGTGCGTGCAAGGTTTTTCTGAAAGACTCAGAGTTGGGAAAGTTCAAAAGGATTTGAATCTTTGTAGGAGTGAAGGAAGGAATAGCGACGTCGGACCACAGGAGGATGAGTTCTCAGAGGAAGGATGGATGGTCATAATTCTCTGAAGCGAATTCGTGAAAGTCCCGTGGGCCATTAGATCTCACGGAGGAGCAGGGGAGTTATCGCGAGTATTCCAAAAAGGTGCAAGCTCAGGAGAGGCAGAGCCATCGATCCAAGTTAGCCAGGGGCCGTTGGATCACTCGTGAAATCACCTATCAAGATTTCGTGAGTGGAAGGGTCGAAATCTTGGTATCAAAGTTCATGAAATCGCGAAGCGCGAAGTCGTGAAGGATCGATAGGATTGTGTGGGGTCACAGGAGCTAGCGGGGTGGACAGGTGGCATCCTATCAACGTAGAAGTAAACTGTGTCGACCACTTCAAAGTTTCGTAAGTCAAAGTCCCGAACTGGAGAGAAGGCTAGTTGTGGGGCCAGCCCATGAAGCGTGTCGGAGTCTAACACTTCGGGGTTTCAGGGTTCGTAAGTAGAGTTGGATTTTATCGCAACTCACGAACGCATGAAAGCCAACAAGTCGGGGTGATATCGGAGTCTCGAAGTTTCGGGATTCGGGGTCACAGTGAGCAAGTGCTTGACCACAGGATTCGCGATATCGCGAAGTTCGATCTCCTAAGTGGAAAGAGGGGATCCCATGAGAATTTGTTGTGGGTGCAGATTTTCCGAAAGGAAATTAGAAGAGTGGTTTAGAGCTCTTCGGGCCAGTGGTAAAGAAAATATCTTGTGTTAACGTGGACCTTATGACCTGCGGGTTGAGAGGTTGCGGGCGTCGACTTCATCAGTCTATCAACAATCACCACGATTACACTTTTTTCTTCACACTTTGGTAACCCTGTGATGAAATCCATGGAAACCTCCTCCCAGCGCTGACTTGAGATGGATAATGGTTGTAAAAGACCCGGGGTCTTAATTGTTTCCACCTTATTTTGTTGGCAAACCGAACATTCTGCCACAAACCTTTGAACATCAGTTTTAAGGCCATCCCAAAAAAAATCCTTCTTGACTCTATGGTAGGTTTTCAAAAATCCAGAGTGCCCTCCTACTGGAGAGGTGTGCAATTCCAATATTACCTTTTGTTTGATTTGGGAGTTCTTACATAAATATAAGCGATCTTTGTACCATAGTGAATCATTTTCCCATGTAAATGTATCTGATGCACTGGAATCCTGCTGCAACCTTTGAATGAGAGTCCACACTTTTTCATCATTCTTCCATTCATCCCTTGCTTGTATTATCCAATCGGGTTGGATGATCGAGATATCATAGAGAAAGGCCTCAACATCTTAATCCTTTCTTGAGAGTGCATCTGCCACAACATTTTGCTTCCCCTTTTTATAGAGGATTTCAAAATCATAACCCAATATCTTGGTTACCCATTTTTGTTGTTCTTCTGAAGATAGTCTTTGT
>ML785156.1:0-22415 GCA_009831015.1 Picea engelmannii
CTAAAAGTGGTTGAGGCCCGACCAAATTTATAAATGTGTTGTGTCATCTCGGTTGAATCAACAACAATTGCGTGGAATGCGTAGAGTGCGTGTTAGGTGCTTTGTTGTGCTTTGTTTACCCACACATGATGACTTTGGTAGAAATGTGCATAAATTCATGGCTCTTTCTATATAGTTATGTCATCTTGCTGAAGTAGGTTCTATAAATGTTGGAAGTTTGTTGTGTTTGTGTTTATATTTTCTTCGACCATTGTCTGTATTACTTGTGAACAATTTTTCGATGACAACATATGCCCCCTGATGTGTGAGGTTAGGAGCATATGCATAGCTGAAATACATCATTGTTTTTTTTTAAAATAGGAGAGTTGTAGTTTCTATCTGAGGGGGACTATATAAGTGATCTGTTGGAGGAAAAGGGGATCAAGTATTCTTCGAAAACCGAAATGTAAATCTAGGTACAAATGAGGAGGGCATGTCCCATGTTCGTGTCATGAAACCATAAATGAAATTACTGAAACTGAATATTGTTGATGAAGTTTATGTTTGTAGCACCGTCGAGGACGTTAAAAAATGGCAATGACAATTATGATTACTGAAAACGATCTAAATCAAAGTATGAACAACTTGGAGACATTGATGGCCTAGAAAATTCATAGGTCTTCCATGATTATAGAAAAATGCAATGGTTTCATAGTAAGACCTCATATAAGATGAAACTTTGTTGGGTTCAAATGTTATGGGGGTCAATGACATCAAAAAGAGATGAAGAATCTTTTTGTTCCTTTCAAGAATTCTCATTAATAAGGGAATAAGAGCCAAGATAATGTCACCTTCCTCTAAACTTGTGTTGACATCAACATGAAAGGGTCGTGACTTCAAGAAACAAAGGGATTATGAGCATTGATTCGATCAAATGGGTATTAGGGACTAAATGGAGGAGAGGATGGATGGAATGGTGACATGAATGATGTTCAAGATGTATGGTAATAGAGAAATTCCCTTTGTTGGGGGGAAATGGAATAATGGCGACGACTGTAAAACGTGATTGGGGATGACCAGATATTTGAAAAACCATGTTGAATGGGTGAGACTTCAAAGGAATTGATGATAGGTCAAAATATAAATATTTGGGACACGGGTGTCGGTGATAGTCAATATTTGGGCCATGATAGGGATATATTTGCAAAGATGGTGATGAAACGGAGGTGCCCCAACCAAGGGAGAAATGGGTTGTTATGTCGCCGATTGTGATGACAAAACTCTATTATACTCATTGGAATTTGAAATGTGCTTTATGCAATTACCAAATGAATAAATAATGATTGGGTTGAAAGTACACATACAAAAACGAGTTCCCTAATGAAGAATGGCCTAGGATTGTGGGGCACAAGTAGGGGAATATAATTGATGAAGAATGGGGTGATCGAGATTATTTTTGGAATGAAATGAAAACAAAGATATTAGAATGAAATACTCATAGAAATTGCTAGAAAGAGGGAGATAGAACACTACATGATTTCTATTAACGAAAGAATTGTACAGAGACTCTAAAAATTCAAAGTGCAAGACTTGCTAGAATTGTGGCAGCTTTATCTCTGAGAAGAGATGTGATAGGTACGCTCATTCTCTAGAAGATGATTACAATGAGGATTTGAAGGCCTTTTTTATGATAAACATGAATGCCAATACCGTAGACATCCAAAAACCTAACCCTAGGAGATGAATCTCCAAAAGTCATGTGGGCCCCATTGGGGTAAGTTAGTACATTAACTTCTCTGGGTCATAACTTTTGCACACGATCTTTGTTTTAGGTGCGTGATAGCTTGTTGGAAGTTATTTATGAGAACTATGAATTATGTCATCAAAATTTGACTATGTCTATATTTTGATTGTGGCAAGTCAAGAAAATATTGTTGAGAGCCCCAAAATTACCCTGGAAGTACAGAAAGATGGGATGACATGAAAACTTCCAAAATAAGCCAGTTGGAATAGGTGGGAGACCACCAATATCCACCTGGATGCTGTGTAGGGCTTCAGGATAGCCCCGTAAGTGAAGAATCCATAATTACAAAGAATTGTCCCTATTACAGAGAAACGTTCTGAACTGAAAACTAACAAAATGAGCCAGTTGGAATTTGGAACAGGTGGGTGGCCACCAATATCCACCTCGATAAATCCTCCCCCCTTAGAAATAAATGGTCTCCATTGCATTGAGCGCCCGGGGAAGAGGGAAAAATGTTTTCTGAATCTGAATCTAGGTGAGCTACATGCTTTGTTGGAGAAGTTGTGTTGCTTGGTCTTTGGAAGGTTGTCATGAACTTGTTGATGGTAGGGTTGAATCTATTCCACCAACCTATTGTCTATGTGCTTGATAGGGCATTGTGTAGGCACCATTGTAGGTGAAGAAACAATATCTTCTTTCCCTTCTACAATATGCTTCTACTGGATAGAGGGTGTTGAGTCTACAATGGTTGTAGTGGCCTTTTGTACATCCTTTGAACATACTATGAAGAGGATGAATTTTGCAGTATGAGATATTACCTTGCGGCATTGTTTTGGTGGAACAGTAGTCATAACTACCTATGGTATCTTTTAGAGATGACCCCCCAGAGTAATAATGACACTACGGGGTATAGAATCATAAACAACATGACACTTCCACATATATGCTTTTCCCAAATCAACATCACAGACATCAAGAGGGGAAACATCACACACTACCTCATCATTGAAGGGATAGATTCCATAGGACGTGTGACACTATTGGCCGACACAAAGATCTCATCCCTGGTGAATCCACCCGATGTTGTATGGTTGTTAGTGTGGTGTTGTCGACAATCCCAATTGTTTGATGATCTCAGTTGGGATGATGTTCTTCTAGTTTCCATTATCAACAATGAAATGCAACAGGGTCCCCTTCACCCACATATGTGAATGGAATAGGATCTCCCCCTTTTCAGGATCTACTGGTTCTTCTGGTTGAATTGTTTTGGTCGCGACAATAGTAGTAGGGTCTGTGTCGATGATCTGCCTGTTTTCCATATTTTCTGAATCAGATTGTGAATCAAGGTTCGACTCCTTGTCTTTGACCTCGACCACCAATGAATATTTAAACCGACATTCATCGGTGTTGTGCCATGGGATTTTGCGGAAGGCGCACCACTTCCTAGTGTCATTCTGCGTCTTTCCTTTACCCTTTTTGTCTTGTGTCTTGGACTGGTTTTCTAGAGGTTGTTGGTTGGGGTCATCTTTACCATGCTTTGGTTGTTGCATATTTGCAGACCCGGATTCCCATTTTATCTGGTGCCTAAATTTCTGCTCGATTTTGACATCATATCGATAGGAAGCTCCCAATGATGAGATGTTTAGGAAATTCATTTTGGTTTGGATGTACCTATGCAAAGCCCTATGGTTTTTCAGAACCATATGTCGCTTAGAGTATTTTATACCCAGCTTGGTTTGTAAGGTATGGAAAGTATTTGTGAACTCTAGCATTGTTTGTCTCTTCTCTTGCCGCAGTGTGGTCCATGTCATGCATTTCTCTTCATAGTTATCAACAAGGTAGTATTGTTCCTTGACCACATCCACAAAAAAATCCCAAGTGGGATTGGCCCCATATATTCCATATTCCTTGAGAGTTATGTATTATGAGACCGAGGTGGTAAGTGGTACTTCTCCCTGCTTTATCATATGAGGATTGGCGGAAGGATTGTTGACAAATACCCAAGATGCTAGACCAAAGGTATAACAGTAGTAAGTTTAAGGTTCGGCATTCACAAAATAGGATTTTAAATAGTGTATAAGATCCACTATTTTGTGTGATATCCTTAGAGGGGTTTGGGACTTTAACATGTGTGGAAACATCTCCTATATGGGCATGATTGTTCATCATGGAACTGGAGTCCTTGATATCCCTATTAGTGAGAAGAGATGATCTTATTTGCCAAGGATAAATGATATTATCAAGGGAGATAATATCAAAGGGTACAATGATTGAATTGTTAGGACCTTGCCAACAGTGGATAGGAAAACCTAGATGGAGGTTATCACTAGAATCACTGAAAGTAGTGGCCTCAAAGAATTATTCATATTTTGTGAAGAATGTAGTTGAGATATCATTGTTTATTTTTTTATTGGTGGAATAAATATGCATGGGTTCCCACAAGGATGAATGAATCTGACCAACCTCCAATCCCAAGTGGTGAGGAGGTGGCTCTAGAGGCATGGGGTCATTTTTAGAGGGAGTGGATGTTGCACAAGTAGTGATAGTGGACACATAGTGCATGGACTCAATGTGAGAAACATGAAGTGAGATTCTATTCTAAGAATCATGTGGGGGGGATCAGTGTAGGATAGTTGATCGATTGTGATGATGTGTCCCACATTTGGGAATATGATGACTCGAAAGAGTGAAGAAACCACAAAATTAATTACATAGATGAAATCACAAGGGAGGAGAATCTTGTAATCCATTAGACCATTCATCATAGCAACATTGATCAAAATTGTCTTACCACCAAACTCAATGGGGAGATTAGGTAAGATCCCTAAGGAGGAACAAAGTCTACCATCAAAGCCTATTAACTTAGTCATCAATGGGATAAGAGTAGGGGATCCTAGTTATTTATAGGATGATGAGGACACAATACATAAGGATGCTCTATCATCTATTATACATCGATAAACTCTAAAAATTTTAACGATCACCCATATTTGAAACAGGGTAGAAGATGATGGTCATGCTAGGATAAGTTGATCCCAATCAAGGGTGATGGCATGTGATGGTTGTGGCTATCCACTTCCATTTTTCTTACAAGGATATAGTCTAGTAGATATTTTGTTACTAGAGGTGGAAGGAGTTCCCCCATGTCTACATGATTGAGCCTTAGTCGTGAGGTAGATTGGGTGTGAGTGGGGGTTACCCATGTGAGGGGTAACAAATTATGTCGAGGTGCATGGAGCCTTAACTGATGGAATAATGGTTTCATTTTGGGGAAGGGGGAACTTCGAAGTAGTGGAAGGAGAAATACTAAGTTTATTATGTTGCATGTGCTCCAAACGAACTGCTTGGACTAGCTCTGGAGTGAGTTCAGGGAATTGATGGGTTGGGTAACCATAGATCTCACAAAATGGGAAAGGGTGATTAGTCCATCTACAGGTGGTCAACTATGGTTAGTTTAATTTTAGTTCTAGTGGGAAATATGAGTGCTCTCATCTCTACAAGAATTTACCCCATGCCATGGGCATTGATAGTGGGTATTTCTCTTGTTACTCCTTGTGAGTGGTGGATGACCAATATAACTAGGAGAGGGGGCCCGAGATTTTCCTAATTAGGAATAAAAGGATGGGGTTATATATGGTAGGTTTTTTGGTCCTTCCATGGTGGTTGATGGTTGGAGAGCCAATTCCTGAAGAGGAAGGGCTACTAGATGGGTGGATTTTTCTGGATAGTGGTCACTAGCAAGGTGGACCCAAGAAAAGCTAATCCTAAAACAATGGAACTCAATAGTATGTGTGCTAGTTGTGTGGTTGCGTCCGCCAAATTAGGTGTTAGGGGGGGTTACCCATGTGAGGGGTAACAAATGATGTCCAGGTGCATGGAACCTTACCTGATGGAATAATGGGTGCATGCTGGGGGAGGGGGCATACTGAAGTAGTGTAAGGATAACTACTAATTTTATAGTGTGCATGCACTCTGAACGAATTTCTTGGACTAGATCTAGAGTGAGTTCATGACATTAATGGGATTTGTTACAATATAGCTCAAAAAATGGGCAAGGGTGATTAGTCCATGTATGGGTGGTACATATATGCTTGGTTTTATTGTAGTTTTGGTGGGAACTATGAGTGCTCACATATGTACAAGCATTACCCCCATGCCATGGGCGTTGATAGTGGGTATTTCTCTTGTTACTCCTTCTAAGTAGTGGATGAAGAATATAACTAGGAGAGAGGGCCCAAGTTTTTCCTAACTGGGAAGAAGATGATGGGGTTATATATGGTATGTTTTATGTTCCTGCAATGGCACTTGATGGTTGGAGAGCCAATTCCTGAAGAGGAAGGGATACTATATCAATGGATTGCTCTGGATAGTGGTTCCTAGAAAAGTGGACCTAAGCAAAGTTGACCCTAAAATAATGACACTCATTGTTATGTGTGCTAGTTGTGTGGTTGTGTCTGCCAAATTGGGGACACCTCCCAAGATTGGAGAGAGGTTTCTTAGGCGTCTAGAATGGTGGGGATGTTGTGGTTCCCCTATGATTCTAGATTATATGTGAATGGGTTCATGTGGTAGTGATAAGAATAAAGGAACAATTTCTTTTTTTAAATGTGGGCTATCTGAACAATGTTTTTTATAGTTCTATGTAATCAACCAGTGAAAAACATGCATAAAACATGTAACATTGTAATATGGTTTTGGTTATTTATCTATGTGAGAGAATAAAACAAAATGCATGTATCCTATCGGACCTATCGTACTTCATCTCAAAAAGCATCGGTCCTTCCAAAAGCACTCTAGAGTGGGGCATGAATCCAATGGAAGAGGAGGTAGTGAAGGTATGAATAATCAATTATAATGATGGGTGAAGGGGGCATATCTAGAAAATGTTGGGAATATTTCCTAATATCCATTCAAAATCTGATTAAGGTGTGATTGTAACCCACAATCGCCACCTCGGTAGACAAAACCTAGGTTTGGAAACTAAGTTACCTCAATCAAGCACATCATTCATATTTTCGACCTCAGAAATGGGTCACGATGTGGATGCTTTTCAAGGGCTAGGTGACACAAGGAGGAATGCAAAAAACAACTGCACCTTGGCCTTTGACCCTTCACATCTATCTCCTCGCCTTATGGTGTATGAATGCTTGATTGGGAGTATTTTGGTACCCTATTTCACAATTTTCTAAGTTTCAATGAGAAAAGGATAATGTGGGTTTATTTGGATAACTATCCCCAAAATTGTAACTTAGACTACAATTTTCTTTTGTATTCCTCCTATGGAGGTTAAAAATGTGTTTTTTATGGTTTCCTTTAGGATGTGAAAGTAGGCTGTGAGGTTGGGTTCATGGGCCAATCCGATTGTTTTAAAAGTGGTGTGATCAAAATATTTACACTAAACAAATGAATCCCTTTTGATCCTCCCATATTGCTTTGTGGGCACACGGAGAAGAACATACTACGATTTCAAGTATCTAGTAAAAATCTTTCGAATATATGGTGATGTCGTGTGCAAGAAGTGATAGTGAGTGAAAAATTTCAATAATTTAGTGTTTTGAATTTTCACATGCGGACATCACTTTGTCCTTTACAAATCTTGTTTTATCTCTAACTTCCTAAATTTCACAAACAATCTATGCCAAAATTGAAAAATCCCTATGTAACTAGTATGGAGGACACGCGGGTCCTTGCTCTTAAGCTTTTAATATTCCTACAATGTTATATAATCTAAGAAATATTTGAAACAATTCCTATATTGTAGACATGTGGGCATGTATGTTCCCTTATGAATCCTTAAACTTTCTACGTGGTTTACTCTAAAATTTTGAAACTATCCTAACATTGTGCACATGTGGGAATGCATGGTCCCTTACAAACATTTTAGAGTATATTTCAACAAGAAAAATAAGACGCATTTTCCTCTCTTAAAACGATTGATTTGGAAGGGAGATGAAGGTTTTTGATTTCCTAGATCACACAAGGGTCTCGGGAAATATCATACTCTAAGATTGTCCAAATAGTCTTCTATTCCCAATTTTAATGTGATGTTTTGTAAAAGGAAAGATTTAAATGATTGGAATACAAATGATACACTTAACCATCCAAGTGGCAAGCAAGAAAATAAAAGAGGTTATGGTTCTTTTAATCCCCCTAGATGTCTATGTGTGACTAAGTATCTATGCAAGAATGAATACCAAGCCTTATTTTTGTGGATTTTACAAAGTGCATAAAATAAATCTAATCTACTGATTGTAGTAGAAGGATGGTGGACTCAAAAAAATGAATTATATTCAAGACTAGAAGAGGGCAAGGATTTTGAACCTGTGCAAGATGAACAAAGATAATATTTGAGCCAAAGCCACAATTTGAAAAATATTTTCCAGCAAGAATACACAAAATCTCTAATTGAGAGTGTATAGCTCAAGCTTATAATATTTCATCAACATAAACATAAGTAATTTTTGTTGGTTTTCCCATTTGGACTTCTAGTTTAAATTTTAGTGTTTATGGTGTGCGATTGAGTTCTCTATATTCTTATTATTTATTTTGTTAGGGTGGTAATTACTCTTAACTCCCATGGCACTAAATTTCATTGTTGTTTTAAGAAATGTGTGTGTTCTGTTTATGACAATCATAATCAATAAAAAAAATTAGTTATACATTAATTCTAACACCAAGAATTGATTTGTTTACCATTTATGTTAATCATCCATGTGGATACATTGTGCATCAAATTCCCTTCAAATGAATGGTGGTTTGAACCTATAACTTTATTATACATTTAATTGAACCAATTTGACTCCAAAAGACAATCTTCTGATTCCTTTCATTGCTGGAATACTTTTAATTATTTTTCTACAACACACAATTTTCATTTAAAGATCCAATGGATCATCCACATTCTTCGATTATGTTAAACAACTCCATCATATAGTTTCTTCATCATTGGGTTGATTTAATTTTTTTTTGTAGTTTGTGGAAACTTTACAATAGCTAGAAATTCAATTGTATGCTATGTACAAGGTGTAGGGAGACACATGTAGCGACTCATCAACATTGTTATATATATATATATATATATATATATATATATATATATATATATATATATATAGTAGTGGATATTCCACTAGAATATCTTTTGACAACAAATCTTACAAGTTTCTACAATCAATTACTATGTAGTGTTTTACTTAAGATTCAAATTTGATGTTATTGTCTTAATAAATGAGATATTGAATAAAATAAAGTTATAATTGAAAAAACTAAGTAAATAACACATCATCCAAAAAATTTACACAAGATTTACTATGGTAAAACCCAATATGGGAAAAACATATCTAGAATGAGAATCATCTAGGGTTAGGGTTAATGTTTTTAGGCCCATTTCAGTGGTTCATCACAATTTCAATATTTGGGGTTTATAACCTTCCAAAACCTATTTAAGGCATCAAACAACAATTTTTTTGGTCAAACATTTGTGAGAAAAAATCCCAAACCCTCGACATTGTTCTACACACCCATTGATTTCCAATGGTTTTAAAATCACCTCAATGAGACCTTATATGCATAAGTTATGTATCCCACAAGTTGACCTACCTTGTTGGCCACCATGGTACAAAGTAGATGTCAAATTATCCCCCTTTATTCACATATGTGGGAATATTTACATGTGGACTTTCAATAAACTTTTAGAGGGTCCAAAGAATGTATTTCTAGTGAAGGTGGACACTTTGAATAATGTTGCAAATTCATTGACAAAGTCTTTGAGCACTAAGAGGTTTTCATGGTGTAGAGAAACAATGGACATTGTTGCCCTATATTATTTATCGTGTAATATTTGCATAATTATCCAATGTACTATACACTAGAATGGAAACAAGGGGGGCCACAGGGGGTCTATGGTGCCCCGCCAAAAAAAATTGGGTTGTTTTTTATCCATTTTGACTTTTTTTTTATATGTTTTTTCGACCTATTGTAATATAATTTCGATCAAGGAATATAATATAGGTCAATGGATTAGGGTTTTTTGGATGGTGTGAGATTCTATATATTTTATTGTAATGGTAAAGTTAATACAATGAGAGTTAGAGGTGCAACTCTAAACATTTGTTGGTTTTCTCGGTTAAGGGTTTCCCCGATAAATTTTTTATTACTATGTGTGATTTTTATTATTTCTTTTTTGTTTTATAAAGAATCTCTATGTGAACTACTATACTGTAAAGGTTTAAAACCTACAAGAATTGATCACTAGGCTTGTTACATAGAGGTGCAATGTAGAAATACTCAATTATAGGTTTATAGGAGTTATTGTTTCTTGTTTCCTTTAGAGAGAATGGATCTTGAGGCTTGTTACATAGAGGTGCAATGTAGAAATCCTCAATTTTAAGTTTATATGAGTATTGTTTCGTATTTAATACACTGTGGATGGCTAGAAATTAGTTGTTGAGTGCTCAATGGTATGAAAGTTAGTGTTTAAATATTTATCTATACTATCCCAATAAATTGCCTTGGGATTAATAAGAGGTGATCACTTATCATCCCAATGTGAGGATTTATATTGCATAATTTACCTATCATGAATGAGCTAGATTTTGAATAAATGACATCCTTTGATCATATGATTGTTGTTACCATTCAAAACGTGTGGTTCCGCAAATATTTTGAAATCAAAAAATTCTTCAATTAAATATGTGACATGTGAATTATGATCTTCACATGTCCTATAAGCATTTTTCAACATGAAAATACATGTTTTTGCATTCATATTATAACCTCCCATATGTTCCATCCATATCTTGATTTGTGCATCCTTACCAAGGAATCAAACTTCAAAAATTTCAAACACCCTTCTTGATGTTAAAAGGGATAAAAATGAAAACACATAACTATGTTCACCTTCATAATTATCCATTTTCCACATTAGTATTGGTAGCAATTTTCCAATCGACTTGAAAAAGTTTCTACTATCAACACTTATCTCATGTTCTTGCATATCATCTTGCATGTAAATTTTCCGATTGACTTGAAAAAGTTTCTATTATCAACACTTATCTCATGTGCTTGCATATCATCTTGCATGTAGATTGATAACTTTTCATCATTTTTCATAAGATGTTGATTTAAATCGAAGATCAGGACACCAACATGTAGCCTATAGATTAGACCACTTCCTGGTAGCTGAAACCCTTCTTGAGGGAGATCTGGCAATGTAAGAAAATATAATGCCAAAATCAGGGTTGGACCACTGGCCTATTATCTTCTGTCTGGATCCTGACATTACTCCCAGACCCAAACACTTTCACTTTGAAATGTTCTGGCTCTCCCACCCAGACTTCCACCATCTGGAACACACCTAGTGGATCCAGGCTGAAGTGGAACATGGCACTCACATGTACAAATTCCAGCAGTGCCTCAAGAACTTCAAGAAACAACTAAAGAGCTAGAACAAATCCACTTAGACCTTTAGACCTCTTAATATTGCTGCCAGACTGGTGCTCCTTAACTCAGTCCTGTAGGCACTTCCCACCTACCTTTTCACTACTCTGGATGCACCTATCTTAGTAATTCGAGCAATCAAGAGCCTCCAAAGAAATTTCTTGTGGCATGGACACCAAGTTAATAAAAAATGGGCGTTGGTCGGCTGGGATAAACTTTGCAAACCAAAAAAGTTTAGAGGACTGGGACTTCATGATCTGGCAAAGCTCAATCAAGTCATGGGGGACAAAATGTGGTGGAGATGGTTACAACATCTGACATAACTCTGGGCGCAAATTTGGAAACAAAGGTATGCCTCGAATACACATAGCAACCAACTAATCAGATTCAACGACCACATACAAGGATCCAACATATGGAATATGGCCTAGCAAAATCTCCCTCTCATTCAGAAGCATGCTTTTTGGGAAGTAAGAAATGGAGAAAGTGCACTCTTTTGGCAGGACTCGTGGCAGCAGCTACCCCCCCTAAGTGACTCAGAAGGTCTCAATCCTCTCAAACAAAGGCTCCATCCATATATCTTTAGGAAAGTTAGAGATCTATGGAACCCTAACCACAGGAGCCAACCCTGGAGACAATGGAAAACAGAGAGAACATAATTACATCTCACGGACGATATTGATCTCCAAACCTGGAAAGAATGTGCAGCTCATCGGAAAATACCAATTATAGAGGGAGCATACATCCTATGATGGGGACACTCTACTACATGTATCTTCTCCGTTAAGGAAGCCTATTACCTGCAGGACAACTACCAAAATCAAATCCTAGAAATAATCTGGAGTAAAATCTGGAAAAGCATCCTATGGCCCAAAGTCTCCATTTTCCTTTGGCTCACAGCTCAAAATCGTATCCTCACGTGGGATAATATTATAAAAAGAGGCTTTATAGGCCCCTCCAGGTGCGCCCTTTGTCACCAAAGAGAGGAAACCATGGAACATCTCTTCAAAAAATGTCATTACAGTCAACAGATCTGGGATTGGGGGACCCAAGCCATGAAACACTCCAACAGAAATAGAAGCAACATCAGGGATACGATTGTGAACTGGGATGCGATCTCCTTCCATAACCCAATTCTCGACTGCATCTGGTAGTTGCTCCCGGGGTTCACCTTATGGGAAATCTGGAAAGAACAAAACAAATGAATCTTCCATTCGAAAAATTTCCTTCCTACTATTACGTGGGAGAGGGTTGAGAAGTTAATTCAAGAAACGGTCAATAACAAACCTTGGAACCATGAAGATCTTCAATGTGTTCTCGAGGAGGAAAACATTCTTAAAAGCTAGAATATGCAAATTCACGTATACCCTCCAGTGAAGGTAAAGGGTAGTCAAACCAATAGCCCCACAATTTGGACCCCCCATCCGTCAGGCTTCATCAAGATAAACTTTGATGATGCCTCTAGGGGAAACCCAGGACTAGCAAGATTCAACTCAGTCCTTCGGAACCACGTTAGTGAGATCATACATCTGGTAATTGGCTTCCTGGGTGAGAATACAAACAATTTTGCGGAGATCCTAAGCCTTATTCGAGGTCTCCAAGTTGCAACCCACAATCAATACCATCAAGTCATAATAGAGGGAGACTCTAAGATCATCATCCAACTCATCACCAAAATTCTGCACGGAGAACATCCAAGGTGAATCTCCCCTAGCTGGAGACTTTCAGAATTTCTAGAAGATTTTGGAGCTATCGTCCACCCCAATCTCACCGTAATCCCCTCTCATGTGTAACGAGAAGAAAACAAAGTAGCGGATCACTTGGCGAATGTGGGAGTTGAGACCGGGTCAGAACTCATACATTGGCAAGCCAATATTTCTGATGATACAGACCTCTCGAGGCGTTGCAGAGACCTTTGCGAGAAACGATGCCTTAGCCCCGGATGGGGTGACATGAAGGGCATCTTCTCCACTTTGCTTAGCACTGAACCATGGCTTAAATGTTGTAGGCCGCTCCCCATCCCTTCAGTATTAAAGATGGGAGCAAGCCATTACAAGAGTCATACGAATGCGGGACTTCTCCCTCGCGCGAAAGAGTCGGCACTGCAAACATTCAATATGATCGAGTTAAGGAGGATCTAGGTGTTTCTTTCCCACGAAAATATGAAAGCAAGGAGGTCGAGACATAGATGGTTCATTCTTGTTCTGAACCTCCCTGTCGACTGTGAGCTTTGGTGTGATTTCTTCTGTATCCCGCCGAATCCGGGGGTGTCTTCTATTCACCCCTCTTTCGCAATGCCAAGGGAGCGAGGTAAGCCTTATCGCGGTTCAACTTCAGACAACCACACTGCGCAACGATAGAGAAGGCAACATATGGAACGCGCACTCTCGATGGCCAATTCTATCCTTAGGCAAAGAGAGAGATTTGCCTATATTGCACTCCATGCTACTTTCACTGAGTCTACAACGAAGAGGAGAGCCCATACTCCACCAGCTCAGGATAATTGGAAACCCACAGACATGAAGCGAGTTGAAATTCCTGCAATTGAGCCTGAAACACAAGTGGGAAGCATCTTGAACGAAGAGCCTGACGAAGAGTTCCCAAACTGCTACATAGAGGAAATACCATGCCTGAATGATATTGTGATAGCCTTGGAACCTCAAGCAACAGACACGAAAAGGAGGAGGTTCTGTGAGGACATCCCAACTTGCTACGTCGAGGAAACTCCATATGAGGATGAGGGCTAGAAAAGATCCTATGTGGTAATGGTGCACCACACAGACATTACCTCCATGGACAAGGACAAGGCTGGAGCTTAAGATGGGAAAGAAACCTCAGGCGAGGTAGTTACCAATGAATTGCATGCTCCACTCCTCTGTGTAGCACATCTGGATCTCGTGTTCAAACTCCAAGGCCAAATGGCAGACAAGGAGCACAGAGCCCTCCTCATGGGACAACGCTTGGACCTGCTCCTGAATGCTTACTCCAATGCTCTAGCTAATCGAAAATGCCCAACGTGCGCACAACCATTTGTCATTTAGGCCAAATCCGCATGTCGAGAGGATGAGAGTGACTGGTCACCGGGTATTTGAGTTTGTCTTTTAGTCTGGTTTGCAATTATGTTGTTGTTCAGAGTTAAGACAATCTATTTCCATATGTTTTGGTTTCCTTCGGGAAGGACAGACGGTGGAACAATATTTTAAGCCTATCTTCCTAGACATGCTACACTTTCCCCAAACTGTGTTGGTTTCCGGTAAAATGGAAGCACATTTGGTGGCACAACAAACTTATATCTCTCTGTATTTTTGTTAATTTTATATAGCAGGTAACACATTTTTTTACTTAAAAAAAAAATATTAACCATAGGGTCATGATTCCAAAACTAAATTTTAAGAAACCATCTCAGGAATCACATGATTGGGAATTCTCAACCCTCCTAATAAATTTTGAATTTTAGGAATGGATATGCATTATAGGAACTTGCACATGTCATAAGAACATCCATGTTTTATAAGAACACATGTTTGTTCCTAGAATGTGCACATACTATTGTGATAAAATGTTTACACCATCAAAAATATTGTTCTTTCCCCTTTTCCCAATGCCCATTATAGCATAGAATATACCCATGCTACCGTATAATCTCTAAAAATGTATACAAAGGTTTTTCTTCTTTACACGCCATGCCTACCAACATTGAAGATTTATAGAGTGACAAACATTGTTTCTGAATGGTGTAGATATTCCACCTCAAAGATAATGATACCTTATAGAGGATCATATGGTGGTTTGAGGCTTTGTTCATGGCTCTTGAGCCCAAAAAACTTCATTTATGGCCTAAAGATCTTTTTCTAATCCCTTAGACATGGTATAGTCCCCAACAACAATTATTGTTGTGAAAAACGTATTCTCGGTGAGCATATTCCTAGTGACAGGCCAAATATCCCCTACTGAGGTTTAAGGTGGTTGTTTTGGGACTACTTCAGGGAGATTATATTCTAAGGACTCATATAGGGAGATTATGTTCATTCATTGGTTGTGGTAAAATCCCCAAGTTCCACAGATGGTGCACAAAACTTCCTAATGGAACTCATTCCCAACTCGGAGGCCTTGAGCATATCTTCACAATCTAGCTACATCTCTCTCAAAATGTAATTTTATGTAATTTTGTGTTAGGCTCCAATTAAGGGAATGAGGGAATGATAAAATTTCTATCACATCCCCAAAAATAAGGACCCTCATCAAACACTTTCCAATAATCAACATGATCATAAAACTGCAAAATAGAAGAAACCTTTGGAGAATAGTGAGATCTCACACTTATTTTTCCATGTTGAATCTATCCATTGATACAAAGATAATGTAGGAGGCCAATACCCATTGAGCCTACAAACAACCACATATTTTTCACATAGTTCATGTAGATGGGTTACCTCCAACACTATGATCTCCACCACCATAGATTTATCAACATGCTCCATTATATAGGCACTAGAAAGGGTAGAAGGATACAAAACTTTTAGAATGATATATTTTTTTCATAATGCATCCCTAAAAGACATAGGTTTGGAGGTTGAAGGCACCCTGAAATGGAAATTCCTCCATGCAATTACAATACCAAAATGATAATCAGATATTATCCTATCAAGTGTGTAAACAAAGGATTTTGGTCTTCAAGCTATTTTTTGTCATATAGTAATCATTGATGAGCCATGAGAATCCCTTGTGATAAATCCATTTTTTTTTAAGCCAACATCGAATGAACAGAATGTACCCACAAACTTAAAGTTTTATTGGAAAGAGACCTAACTATAATCTTATAGGCTACCTTAGAATCAAAGTCAACGTCCAAAAATGGAAAAGATATATTTCATCAAACACTTGAAATGAAAGCATTCCATTAAGCACATTGCAATTAAAATCCTTTTGAAGTAATGCTACTCATTCCTTCCTTGTCATTGAGAGTGTGCTTGTTGGAATACATTATTCATTATGGAATTACATAAGTTAGTTTGTGTATAATTGTTTTAGCAAACACTTCGCATGACATCCCCACTACCATAGTATTTCCTGCAACCAAGAAAAAATGTGTAAACACTTATTCATACAAGTGGGGAGTAAGCATTTCATCAAACATTTTATGAACAACTACATAAGACACCCAAAGTAAAATCTCACCCTGGCCAACAAAAAAATGCATAATTATCACCAATAATAGAGAAAAGACCCCTTCTACTAAAATGTTGACCCCGCCCAACAAAAAAAAATGCATCATTGTAGGCAATAATAGAGCAAATATCCCTTCTAAAATGTTGTTCTCTATCAATGTTGTACCCTTCTCTACTAACATATTCATATCCTTCAATGTACACCTTGTTTCACCATTTGAGAGAAAATATTAAGCAACATGGCCTTCTCCATAGTAATAACAAGTAACACAAACTTGAAAACCTAAAGTGTATGATTATTTTAATTAATTATCTTTTTAGATCAAGATCTATTAAACATCTAGAAGGAAAAAATCAAATTAGCTTTTCATATTTAAAAAATTATAACTAAAATAATGCATTAATGTTTTGTATTATTTTCTTCATTACAACATAAATTTTTATTTTATTTTTATTTTAAATTATAATTATTGAAGCTTAAAGGGGTTGGATCCAATGTTGAAAAGTAATGAGTTTTTCACCATTGGGAAAGGTTCAATTCCCATGAGGGCCTAACCTGGAGCCATGGGGTACCTTGAGGTAGTGGTCGGATGTGTGGTTGCACCCAAAGATATTATATTAAATAATATCATGACCCGTGCACACATAAGTGGATCAAAGCCCACCCCTATGTCCTCCAAATTAAAATTCCCTAAGATGTAGGACAATCGGTGATGTAGTGTGCTATTAAGCCACTATGTGATGTTAAGTCTCTCGTTCGAAACATGCGGGGAAAAAAATCCAACCATGTTAAGGGTTGGTGTGGCTCAGGCCGGGTGCGATCCCCGAGTGATCTTGATGGCTTAGATGGCCCTAATTCGCAGTTTCTCAAGACACAAGCTGGTCCCATGGGTCACAGATAAACTAGCAAACAAAAATAAATAAATTATGATCATTGATGTTATACATCTCATTTATACTTTCCTATTAGATTTCCATAAATACATTTTCAATGTAATAATGAATTTTGTTTAAATAAGTGTGTAAGTGTAGTATGTATATCATCAATGTAATTGATATTCAATAGAAATAGGCTGAGTGCAAGCTAATGATGGTCTCTCATGATGCGTTAGTGACAATGAAAATATGAAAACATATTTTTTTTTGTTAACTTGGGAGGATGATTCAAGGTACTTATACAACTAATTTGAATATGCTACAAGAAAATAAACTATAGGAAGCAAGTTAGCTTCCAAAATATAAAATTTGTATTTATGAATGTTTTGTATGAGTATGAAGAATTCCATATTTAATAACAAAGGTATGTTTTTCTTTTGCAAAATATAATTCATAATTCATGTTAGCACAACTATTTAATACCTATCATTGTTATTTTTCAAATTGTGTATTGTTAAATTTATATTATTTTAAATTAATAAAGTTAGCAAATTATGGGGTTAAGCATCAATACACGATCTAAGTGTCTTGACATAATAAAAAAAAATATTATACAGATTGTACATATCAATCTATTTAGTGGAACATGTCGTTTTTTTAAAATTAGGTAAGGTGATAAAATGTTGTACAATAAGAATTATTCCTTTGTATTTTAAATTCTTGAAATGTATCAAGACAACTATAAATAAATAAAAATAGAAAATAATATCTTTGTAATCTACATAGTCAAACTTGTATGTATGTGTATCTTCATTATCAATGTATTTGTATAGCATGTTTAAAAATAACATCGAAAATGGAGAGTTTGAAAGGAATCCGTAAAAAAGGGAGGTTGTGTGGTTTTTGCAATATTAACCATAGGGTCATGATTCCAAAACTAAATTTTAAGAAACCATCTCGGAAATCACATGATTGGGAATTCTCAACCCTCCTAATAAATTTTGAATTTTAGGAATGGATGTGCATTATAGGAACTTGCAGATGTCATAAGAACATTCATGTTTTATAAGAATACATGTTTGTTCCTAGAATGTGCACATGCTATTGTGATAAAATGTTCACACCATCAAAAATATTGTTCTTTCCCCTTTTCCCAATGCCCACTATAGCATAGAATATACCATGCTACCGTATAATCTCTAAAAATGTATACAAAATTTTTTCTTCTTTGCACCCCATGCCTACCAGCATTGAAGTTTTATAGAGTGACAAACATGGTTTCTGAATGGTGTATATATTCCACCTCAAAGTTAATGATACCTTATAGAGGATCATATGGTGGTTTGAGGCTTTGCTCATGGCCCTTGAGCCTAAAAAACTTCATTTAGGGCCCAAAGACCTTTTCGTAATGGCATGGTATAGTCCCCCAGAATAATTATTGTTATGAAAAACATATCCTCGATGACCATATTCCTAGTGATAGGCCAAATATCCCCTACTGAGGTCTAAGGTGGTTGTTTTAGGACTACTTCAGGAAGATTATATTATAAAGCCTCATATAGGGACTAATCTCCTTATTTTCATTCATTGGTTGTGGAATAAGGAGCTTGTTTTTCTCCCCCAATGGTGGAATATGAATTTACTCCAATATTTGGTGTGCAAAAGTCCCTAATGGTGCCCATATCCCACCTAGAGACCAAATATTCCTTAGAAAATATCTATTTGATTTTTTAAGTACTAGTTCATATCGCATAAGTTATAGAAGCTTTAGTTTAGGCCTAAGATATTTGTTTTCTCCCCTAATCATGGCATAGTCCTTAAACTGCATTAGCATTGTGAAAAACATAGTCATAGTGTAAATATATCCACTAGAGGACAATTATTCCCCTATTAAGGTCTTATGTGGTTGTTCATGGACTACTACATGAATATTGATCCTAAGAGGATTCAATTAGGGCCTTATATCCTTATGCTCCTTTCCTAACCATGTTTAAGGCCTCACATCCCTTATGTGGTCTAACAAACCACTCAATTATAACATGTATTTCACTAGTAGGCCAAATATCCCTTAGAAAGGATTTGTGTGGTTGTTTGAGCCCAGTCCATGACCCTTGATCTTAAGAAGATTTGTTTTTGTTTTCTTTTATACTTCCCTAGCGATGTTACAATCACTAATACCCACTTTTATTCTAGAAAAGATACTAATGGAATCAAATGTCCCCTAATATCAAATATGATTCATGCATCATCTGAAGAAAAAAAAAAAAAGGTGTATGTCACAGGTCCATCAATGTCCCTATATATCATCTAAAATCATCCCCTCATCTGATGAAAATAAAAAATTTACCTCATGCAATATGAGGGTTAACAACTTATTCCAACCTAGGGACAAGTTCTCTTTCAAGAATAGTGCATGAGAACCTTAGACTTTTGAGTGGTACATGTTGAGAATATTCTCCAAGAAAATGAAATAAAACCAAATGGTAGGGTGGATTCACATCACATCGCTAAAAACCACATACAATGTCCATATAATTCATTATATCAAAATTGGCTTTACAAAAATGAACGGCATAAGCCAACAATGCCAAAGATAATGCGAAATGAAATCCAATGCTCATGTTACAAAGCTTATTTCTCTGACCCTACTCTACTTAGCATGAAAATGACAATGCTAGGTATAATCATATAACCTATTGAGCCATGTGCTCATCTCATCAATGCCACAACCTATTCCTTTATGTTTGTTAATTAAACAAAACAAGGAGATTCTCATCACTAAGTAAACATGAACTAAAAGAATACATAATATGATGTTTACAATGTGGAATTAGATCATAGACATGGTATCCAATACAAGAATTTGTGAAAGACATCGATCATAGGTAAGGTAGCCAATAGAAGAATATATGAAAAGGTGGCACAACCCAACAAGTGCCAAGTCAATCTCATGTTGAAAAAAATTGATATAAGGTATGAAAAGTCATATGGTATCCCCTCATCAACATGCAAAAATTCACCTATATGCCTCTTCAAAGGAAAATATGCATGCAAGACATCATTCATACCTTCAAGCAACTAAGGTGTGGGTGGATCCAACAAATATAAATTCGAAGTATGAATGAAAATTTTGTGTCCACAATTTAGGGTTGTTGTCCTATTTTAGATGTTCGGAAATTATCACTACAAATTTAAAATTTAAAATATTGTTGTCCCCAACAATTTTCATCATTAAACACTTTTCCATCCATATTTTCACACGAAAATTAAAAAATATTTAAAGATAGCAATGGATGGATTTTTTTTGGACTTCTTACATCTAAAGTCTGAAAAACGTTTGAGTTATTTATGACAAAAAATGGCTGAAAATAATACAAATCTTGGTTGTCGGAAGAATGGCCTAAATGATCAAATAAACTCCTGAGCATAGCCTAAAGGATAAAATAAACTTCTATGATGTAGGAGGGAGAACAAGGATGAACGAGTTCTGAATTTGGTGCAAAAATATCCACAGCACATGGCTGCAAAAAATATACACAATCATGACCCAAAACATGCTTCACATGCTACCCAAAATCTTCAAGTCATCATACATGGTTGAAAAATACCATCAAAATTTTATGTGAAAATATCTAGTTTATGTGGCTACCCAAGAGACAAAACATTTGCAAGTTTGTCCTTAGAACCATCATCATTTCTATCGTAAATGGTATCACCATAAAAATGAAAACAATATATATTCCATTTATGGATTTTATTATGGAAGAGAGCATCAAACTCATGCTTTTCATGCTTTTCATCAAAGGATGTTTTTTCTGCAAAGTCTTCCTTTTCCAAATCACAAAAAGGTGTATCACAAATTTCTAATAATTGGAAAGGAGTGCAACTCACTATTTTCTTGAATGCTTTATTCTCCAACAATATCTTCCCAATGAACTGATTCTTCATGTTCTTAGTCTTCTATGGGGGATTAAATGGATGATTTATCATCAATATCTTCACAAGGATTGTCCTCATTCCTTTTATCTTCAATGGATTCATGCATTCGTTATTGTTCTTAAAGGGGAACATGATAAGGTTTTTCATCTATGTTTTCTTCATGTGCTTGATCTTCCATGGGACCATGAGGTGATTCATTTTCCACAGGTATGGCTTGTATGCAATCTTCAATAATATTTTCATATTTTCCCTCCCCATAATGAAGATCCCAACTCTTGAGGACTATCATAAAAAATATGCAAATGTAGAGATTTGCTCCTTACCAATATTGTAAAACCAATATGTTTCCTTCTCATCAAAGGTGCATAGAAAAGTTCTCATCCAAACATCTTTCTGAATAATATGAAATTTTTTCGTGACCTTAATAAAATATGCAACATGTAATAAGGATGAAATATGACATCGATAAAATAGTGGAATCAATAAAATATGAATCATAGCCTTAATTTAGAGATCCTTAAATGTCCAAGAAATTAGGTGGAGCATATGAATACTACCAATATTTTAATTCTTTCATTCTTCCCAAATTTCAAATATTCAACTATGCACATAAAATTTACAAAATATATTCATACCTTATACCCAAATGCAGTGGAGTCACGAAAGTGATCCTTGAAATTCCTTCAGAGTATTGCTTGCTTCACTTTACAAGCAACGAGTCTTCAAAATCTATAAGGAAAATGACTTCTTCCCTTCATGGAATCAACTAATTAGGAAAATATCTTCAAAATAAAAGCCTCATCAATATATCATCAAGAGTAACCTTCAAATTTCTCACCAAATGGACTTCGTCCAAAAAACGTTACCTCTTGGCTCTAACTTAGTCCAAAATTCCCCTAAGCACATGTTCTAAGACAAGAGGGAATGTTAGGAAAGATACCCACTATCACTTAATGTTCCCTATCTTTATTTCTTTACGCTACATGAATCATAGCATAGCGGGGGTTCCCTATGGTTAGTTCAGCTCAGTGTTTTGTAGTATGATTTGGGAGAAAGAAAGAGATTAGAAAATATAAATAATTTTTGATATTTTTGTTTTGGGTGGTAGATGGAAGAGAAGATCAATGACTTGCTTTGTTTGGGCTATGGGGTCATGCATGCAACCTCAAGGGGAAATTGTTCAAAATATCTAAAAGGAAATTGGATTGTAATAACAATATACAAAGGCTCTATATTGAGGAAGCCAAACATCACATATTTTAGGAAGGGAA
>ML785156.1:24044-37573 GCA_009831015.1 Picea engelmannii
TTATCACGAGGTGATGCCAATGGACAAATGGGCAAATCTTGAGTGACTGACAGAAGGTCTAGTGTACTGTGCCTGCCGACGCGTTTGGAAACACAGTTGCACATGAAAACAAATAATAATATACAATTATCACGAGGTGATGCCGATGGACGAATTGGCAAACCACGAGGGCCCGACAGAAGCTCTGTTAGGTTTTGCACGAGAACATTTAACAGATTATGATAATTCAATTACTTTTTACCCTCTCCTTTTAAAATTTATTTTTTTAATATAAAATATCTTTTCGATTGCAGATAAAATGTCACATTTTTTGTCATTCAGTATTGAACAACTACAAACACAATCAAACACAATCAGTCGTCGGGAATCGCAAATGCTTTGAATGTTCGACCTCACACTGGAAAAATAATGCAAAAATAGTTTCACGTGGTAATGATAAAATGTTAACGTAATTGCTGGCCTGGATTGCTCTTGTTCAGGTGCACAAGTATTGTTTTTCTGCCGATGTTCATGTAACGGCTGACATAGAATTTCTTTGTTCACATGCAAAAGCAGTTGTTTTTAAGGCAAAATAAGCATTGCACACCCTTTGAATATATCTTAACGTTGGAAGGCACTTTTATAGTTTAGTTGGGAGGCACATTTCAATAATAGGTTACAGTATTTTTTTGAATTTGAATGTTTTTGAATTTGATAAGATCTTTGACTTAAACTAGAGTTGAATACTTAAACTTTAGTTGAATATACTCATCTTTAATAAAAATTCAAAACCTTAGAATAAGATTCAGATATTCAAAAATGTAGTTCTTAAACTTTGGTTGGATATATTGATCTTTGATAGAAAAAAAATTCAAAACTTTGGAATGGGATTTAGATTTTAAAATGGTATCTTTTAGTTTTGAACACAAAACATGGTACTTATTGTTGAAGAGCACATTATTAGACAAAATGTTTATTTTAACAAACATGAATTTTGATCCGGATTATATTGAGAATGAAATGAAGGTAGAGATATAATAAGGAAATATACAGAGATATTGCAAGAAACACAGTAATATAGCTATGTTGGCATATTTTAAAGAAAGAGTGTGCTTTTCATTGATGGAAAGAACAACAATGACGATGGCAAACAAGAAAAGCATAAGCTCAGGAGGAGGAGCTAACAGTAAGCGGAGATCAAAGCTCAGAATAAAAAAGTAAGCTTAGGAGGAGGAGTGAACAATATGAAAAGATCAAAGCTTGGAAGGAAAAGCGTAAGCTCAGGGTGAGAAGCCTTAGCAGTGGTCCGATCAAGAAAATGATGGTGTTGATCGTCAATATAACGAACATCAGTCATATGACCGACCATGGGATTGAGGACCGTTGGAGGATTGTGATTGTCGGATGTGCAAGCCAGATCAATGGCAGGGATGAATTGCGATGAGAGAAAGAAGAATTAAACAACTCGCCAGTTCCAATCCCGCAATTGGTCTAGATCATCAGATCTCATAGACTCGGATATCAACGATTGTGGTTGATCCAACAAGTGATCAGATTAAGTCAAATTGAGTTTTGACCGTCGGATGCGCAATCACCGGATCAACGATAGAGATGAATTGCGGGGAGTGAAAAAAGAATTAAACAACTTGCTAGTTCCAATCCTGCAATTGGTCTAAATCGTTAGATCTCACAGACTCGGATATGGACGACTGTGGTTGATCCAACAAACGATCAGATTAATTCAGATTGAGTTGGGAACCTCAGATGCGCAATCGCCAGATCAACGACAAAGATAGATTGTGGAGATAGGAAGGAGAATTAAATATCATGCTAGTTCCAATCCCGCAGTTAGCCATGACCTTCAGATCTTATAGCCTCGAAGATTGACGATTGTGGTTGACTCACCAAGGACGCACAGATTAAAATTGCGGAGTTTTGGTGACAAGTTAAATCACTCGCAAGTTTTGGTTCCGAAACCATCCTTGATGGTTGATCTTTTTCGAGAATCTTCACAACCGTCAGATCACTTTAAATGGAAGGATAGGATAAGCGGGGCTAAAGGATTGAGAATTTGATTATCCAAATACCTATCATTCATCAGATCATTTCGAGTGGAAGGATAGGATAAGAGAGGTAAAATATGTGAGATCTCATTGATGTGAATTTCCCTGAGTCGTTGGATCATTCTAAGTGAAAGGACATGATAAGCTAGAACAACTGCATCGTAGACAGATCGAGCAATTGATCCAAGATCATTATCAACGAAAAAAAGTTTGCTCGGGTATACATATGCGAGGAGGTTAAGCTCCGGAAAAATCTCACTTCAAATTTTCCAGTTTGAGATTTGAAAAACATGAAGCCTGGAGAGACAAAAATCTGAAATGAAAAAGGACCATCGGATCTGGAGAACATACGATGATCGTTAGATTAGGGAGATCTACGTCAATAGATTACGTTGGTAAACCTTGCCCATAAGGACATGTGTCAGACCACATCAGCAAAGGACATATGGGAGATCACGTCAGCAAGGATGTGTGGCAGACCACGTCAGCAAGGACATGTGGTAGACCACGTTAGCAAGGACACGAGTCGTTCGATCTGAAAGATCACTTTAGCTGTATTCTCAACCATTGATCATAGTACAATGGAAGGATAGTGTAAGTTTGAAAAGTTGAAATCCCAAAGATCCAAAGGGAGAATTTCTGATGGTCGTCCATCTCAATGTTTGATTAAGTCCTAGCCGTCAGATTGAATAATGAAAGGATGAGTGTAAGGATCAAATCTGACCATCGATTTGTTTCCGTGAAATAACCTGCCCAATCTGATTCGAAGGTTTGAAAATTTGAAAAACCAAAGTTCTGAAGGGCGATGTTACGTTAAATGTCCATCTTATCAGAAGATTGAATCATGACCATTGAATTGATAAGTGCTTAAGAGATCGTTAAGCCTAGTGTCTGTTCACCGTCGTTGGTCATGTGATATAAGATATTTAAATAAATTTCACGAGGACCTGTGGATCAAAAAACCTCCGTGTGTATAATCCAATGACGCTGATCAAACTGAATCAGATCGAAGGGTTGTTGTTTCATCTCGTGATTTATTGATCAGTTACAATTCAATTGCACTAACTAAATCATCGTTCCTGAGCAGTTGAATCATTGTTCCTGAGCATTCAAATCATGGCTCTTGAGTGTTCTGATATTACCAACGTTGAACGTTGGAGATGTAGAGTGTAATAGATGATGAAAGCATGAATAAAACAAATATGTCGAGATAGAGGAAGGTTGTTGTTTCTTTGTAAAACAAGTTGAACTGTATGTAATGAAGAATACATCATGAAGAAACTGAGAAAGTGCAAAGGGGAGGCATAGCACATAGAAAAAATATGGCACACAGAGCATAAAGAGCAAGAAGATGCGAGCATAAAGACATTGATAAAGGCAGAGCATAGCAGTGTAGCAAAACAATGATGAGACATGTAGGTCATTGATAAATTTTGTATCACTATCATAAATTTCAACAAGCAAAGATGTATATCTGAGGGTGGTAGGGTGGTGTTAGGGAGGACTGTTGTCCTCAGAGTTTCAAGTGGGTGCTTGAACACAAGAAGTTGTAGCTTACATCTAGTTACAGCCAGAAAGCCCATGGTGGTAGGGTGGTGCAAGGGAGAACCATTGTTCTCTATTATAGAGGTTGGTGCCTGTGTGACTAGAAGTTGGTGCTTCCATCCAGTTGGTCCTGGAACACTCAGGGAGTTGGTGCATCCTTCTAGTGGGTGCTAGAGAAACTAGAGAGTTGGTGCTCTCAACAAGTTGCATCTTGTAAAACAGAGGTGGTAGCCTCGCAAAGAGTGTGTTCTCATAAGAATGATAATGTACAAAAAATAAAGACTACTTATCATATTAAGAAGAAGAGGTTTTCTCCCTTTCTGGGTTTCCTCAAGAATATCTGTCTCGGTATACTTCATGTGTGTGATTGATGTTGAATACTTTATTGCTTACTTCCCTGAATTATTGTGATCAACATTAAGTGTTCTATAATGAGTTCAAAATGTGCATAATTGTTTAATCATAGTAACAATTGATTCACCCCCCCACCCTCGTCCCTCTCAGTTGTCTAATAATTGGTATTAGAGCAGGTTCCTTTTATCTAAGGGTAGATCCTAGAGCTTAAACATGACTAGCCATGAAGGAACTTCAACCAATAATGCCTTCTTGCTCAATGGAACAAAATTTTCCTTCTGGAAAGTTAGGATGAGAACCTACATAATGGATTTAGGTGCAGATGTCTGGGATGTGGTAGATACTGGTTAAGTAAATCCAGTTGTACTAGCTTCTAAGGATGACAAGATAGAATTCAGCTTCAATGCTAAGGCTATGTATTCTATTCTAAGTGGGCTTGTAGAAGTAAAATTTTTAAAAGTTATGCGCTTAGAATCTGCCAAAGAAATGTGGAACAAACTCATTAGTATTTATGAAGGTAATGAGAAGGTAAAGGATGCCAAGCTTCAAACCTACAGATTACAGTTTTAACAACTAAAGATGAAAGAGGATGAAATTGTTGGGAATCACTTTCTGAGAGTTGAAGAACTAATAAATGCAATGAAAGGACTTGGTGAAAAAATTCAGGATGTCTCTTTAGTTCAGAAAATTTTGAGATCTCTGTCAGATAGGTGAAACCCAAAGGTCTATTCTATAGAATAAATTAATGATATAAAATCTCTTCCTATTGACCAACTCCTTGGAACTCTGACTGCTTATGAAATGAGGATGAGTAAAGATAAACCCACCTCTAGAGAATCATCATTTAAAGTAGATAAGAATGAGGATTCTGAGCTTGATAAAATTGAATAAAAAATTGTGATAAGAGTAAAGAAAGGATCAGGCAAGTACCAAGGAAAGTTTCCCTTCAAATAGTTTAACTGTGGAAAGATAGGTCACTTTGCATCTAAGTGTCCACAAAAGAAAAAGGACCAGAATGTTCAATGTGAAGAGAAGTACAAATCCAAGAGATTTGGTAAAAAGAAAAGTTTATGTGTAAACAATGATGACTCTTCAGAAGACACAGATAGTGATTCTTCTTGTGAATATAAGGTTAATGACTTTATGGTTATGGCCAAGGAGGACTATGATAATAAAATAAGAGGAAGTGATTTTGATGATGAAGAAGCTGTGGTTGACTTGGAAGGAGAACTAATCAGTTCTTTAGAAGAAATTGCCAGTCTTAGATTTAAGAAGAAAAAGAAAAAATAATTGTTGATACAGTTCGAGAAAGACATTAAAAAACCAAATGAAGACTTTGCCCTGCTAAAAGTGGAATTAGAAGAGGCAAAGAAAATAGAGGACATTCTGAAACAACATATATCAGAGAAGAAGGCAAGATGTGAAGCCTTGGAAGAAGAGGTAGTAAGAACCAGAAAAGTGATGGAGAAGTTTAAAGCATTGCATCTCTAAAATATTCCAAGCATTAAATCCTCAACATGATCAAATGACATTTTGGGCAGACAATGATCTCCTTTGTTGAAGACTAGTTTTTTCTATGTAAGTGGTTCAAGCAACAAACAACCAGAAAGAAAAGAGTCAGTAAAGATGATCAATTTCCAAGTCAACAGACAATCAGACCATGTGAGTACTCTACCACCAAGATCCAATAAAGATAAGATGATCCCTCATAAAAAACAAAGATATCAGAAGCTGGAGCAACAAACGCCAAGAAGAAGGCCATCCTTCAGTTACCAAATTTTTTTCCATGGTTACTATTTTTACTGCTCTAATTTTGGTCATAAGATTGCAAATTGTCAAATTATGTTTAGAGACATGCAACTTAGGAGATCAGGAAATAAACAATCTTTGCAACATAGAACTAAAAATCCAATGAGTAGACAAAGTTTCACCAATCACTTTGTAATGACTTAAACTCGAGATGAATACTTAAACTTTAGTTGAATAGACTCATATTTAATACAAATTCAAAAACTTAGAATAAGATTCAGATATTCAAAAATGTAGTTCTTAAATTTTGGTTGGATATATTGATCTTTGATAGAAAAAAAATTCAAAACTTTGGAATGGGATTTAGATTTTAAAATGGTATCGTTTAGTTTTGAACACAAAACATGGTACTTATTGTTGAAGAGCACATTATTAGACAAAATGTTTATTTTAACAAACGTGAATTTTGATCCGGATTATATTGAGAATGAAATGAAGGTAGAGATATAAGAAGGAAATATACAGAGATATTGCAAGAAACACAATAATATAGCTATGTTGGCATATTTTAAAGAAATAGTGTGCTTGTCATTGATGGAAAGAACAACAACGGTGGTGACAAACAGGAAAAGCATAAGCTCAGGAGGAGGAGAAAACAGTAAGCAGAGATCAAATCTTTGAATAAAAAATGTAAGCTCAGGAGGAGGAGCAAACAGTAAGCAGAGATCAAAGCTTTGAATAAAAAATGTAAGCTCAGGAGGAGGAGCGAACAATATGCAGAGATCAAAGCTTGGAAGGAAAAGCGTAAGCTCAGGGTGAGAAACATTAGCAGTCGTCCGATCAATAAATTGTTGGTGTTGAACGTCACATATAATGAACATCGTTCATATGAGTGACCATGAGATTGAGGACCGTTGGAGGATTTTGACTGTCGGATGTGCAAGCCAGATCAATGGCAGGGATGAATTGCGATGAGAGAAAGAAGAATTAAACAACTCGCGAGTTCCAATCCCGCAATTGGTCTAGATCATCATATCTCATAGACTCAGATATCAACGACTATGGTTGATCCAACAAGTGATCAGATTAAGTTAGATTGAGTTGTGATCGTCGAATGCATAATCGCCAGGTCAACAGCAGGGATGAATTGTGGGGAGTGAAAGAAGAATTAAATAACTCGCTAGTTCCAATCTCGCAATTGGTCTAAATCGTTAGATCTCATAGACTTAGATTTCGACGACTGTGGTTGATCCAACAAGCGATCAGATTAATTCGGATTGAGTTGAGAACGTCGGATGTGAAATCGCCAAATCAACGACAGGGATAGATTGCAGAGATCCGAAGGAGAATTAAATATCACTCTAGTTCCAATCCCGCAATTAGTTAGGACCGTCAAATCTTATGGCCTCGAAGATTGACCATTGTGGTTGACTCACCAAGGATGCACAAATTAAAATTGCGGAGTTTTGGTGTCGAGTTAAATCACTCACAAGTTTTGGTTCCGAAACCATCCTTGATGGTTGATCTTTTTCGAGAATCTTCACAACCATCAGATCTCTTTAAATGGAAGGATAAGATAAGCGGGGCTAAAGGATTGAGAATTTGATTATCCGAATACCTGTCAGTCGTCGGATCATTTCGAGTGGAAGGATAGGATGAGGTAAAATATCTGAGATCTCATTTATGCAAATTTCCATGAGTCGTTGGATCATTCTAAGTGGAAGGATAAGATAAGCTAGAACAATTGCATCGCAGACAGATCGAGCCATCGATCAAAGATCATGATCAACGAAAAAAGTTAGTTCGGGTATACATATGAAAGGAGGTTAAGCTCCAGAAAAATATCACCTCAGATTTTGCAGTTTGAGATTTGAAAAAACCGAAGCCTGGAGAGCTGGAAATTTGAAACGAATAAGGACTGTCGGATCTGGAGAACATATGATGACCATTAGATTAGGGAGATATACGTCAATAGATTACGTTAGTAAACCTTGTCCATAAGGACATGTGTCATACCACATCAGCAAAATACATATGGGAGATCACGTTAGAAAGGATGTGTGGAAGACCACGTCAGCAAGGACGTTTGGTAGACCACGTTAGCAAGGACACGATTCGTTCGATCTGAAAGATCACTTCAGGTGTATTCTCAACCATTGATCATAGTACAATGGAAGGATAGTGTAAGTTTGAAAATTTGAAATCCCAAAGTTCCAAAGGGAGAAGTTTCGACAACCGTCCATCTCAATGTTTAATTAAGTCCTAGCCGTCAGATTGCATAATGAAAGGATGAGTGTAAGGATCAAATCTGACCATCGATTTGTTTTCATGAAATAAACCGTCCAATCTGATTCGAAGGTTTGAAAATTTGAAAAACCGAAGTTCTAAAGGGAGATGTTACATTAAATGTCCATCTTATCAGAAGATTAAATCATGACCATTGAATTGATAAGTGCTTAAGAGCTTGTTAAGCCTAGTGTATGTTCACTTTTGTTGGTCATGTGATATAAGAGATTTAAATAAGTTTCACAAGGACCTGTGGATCAAAAAACCTCTGCTTGTATAATCCAGCGACGTTGATCAAACTAAATCAGATCGAAGGGTTGTTGTTTCATCTCATGATTTCTTGATCAGTTTCAATTCAGTTGCACTAACTGAATCATCATTCCTGAGCGGTTGAATCATTGTTCCTAAGCATTTCGAATCATGGCTCTTGAGTGTTCTGATATTACCGATGTTGAATGTTGTAGATGTAGAGTGTAATAGATGATGAAAGCATGATGAAAGCATGAATAAAACAAATATGTCGAGACAGAGGAAGGTTGTTGTTTCTTTGTAAAATAAGTTGAACTCTATGTAATGAAGAATACATCATGAACAAAGTGAGAAAGTGCAAAGGGGATGCATAGCACATAGAACGGATAGGGCACATAGAGCATAAAGAGAAAGAAGATGCGAGCATAAAGACATTGATGAAGGCAGAGAAAAGCAGTGTAGAAAAACAATGATGAGACATGTAGGTCATTGATAAATGTTGTATCACTGTAATAAATTTCAACAAGCAAAGATGTATATCTCAGGGTGGTAGGGTGGTGTTAGGGAGGACTGTTGTCTTCAGAGTTTCAAGTGGGTTCTTGAACATAAGAATTTGTAGCTTCCATCTAGTTACAGCCAGAAAAAACATGGTGGTAGGGTGGTGCAAGGGAGAACCATTGTTCTTTGTTATACAGGTTGGTGCATGTGTGACTGGAAGTTGGTGCTTCCATCTAGTTGGTACTGGAACACTAAGGGAGTTGGTGCTTCCTTCTAGTGGGTGGTAGAGAAACCAGAGAGTTGGTGCTCTCAGCAAGTTGCATCTTGTAAAACAGAGGTGGTAGCCTCACAAAGATTGTGTGCTCATAAGAATGATAATGTACAAAAAATAAAGACTACTTATCATATTAAGAAGAAGAGGTTTTCTTGCTTTATGGGTTTCCTCAGGAATATCTGTCTCGGTATACTACATGTGTGTGATTGATGTTGAATACTCTATTGCTTACTTCCCTAAATTATCGTGATCAACATTAAGTGTTCTGTAATGAGTTCAAAATGTGTATAATTGATTAATCACAGTAACAACTGATTCACCCTCCCAACACCACCACCCCCCCTCCCTCTCCCTCTCAGTTGTCTAACAATTAGTATCAGAGCGGGTTCCTTTTATCTAAGGGTAGATCCTAGAGGTTAAACATGACTAGCCATGAAGGAACTTCAACCAATAAGGCCCCCTTGTTCAATGGAACAAAATTTTCCTTCTGGAAAGTTAGGATGAGAACCTACATAATGGATTTAGGTGCAGAAGTCTGGGATGTGGTAGAGACTGGTTATGTAAATCTAGTTGTACTAGCTTCTAAGGATGACAACATAGAATTCAGCTTCAATGCTAAGACTATGAATTCTATTCTAAGTGGGCTTGTAGAAGCATAATTTTTAAAAGTTATGCGCTTAGAATATGCCAAAGAAATGTGGGACAAACTCATTAGCATTTATGAAGGTAATGAGAAGGTAAAGGATGCCAGGCTTCAAACCTACAGATTACATTTTGAACAACTAAAGACGAAAGAGGATGAAATTGTTGGGAAGTACTTTCTGAGAATTGAAGAACTAGTGAATGCAATGAAAGGACTTGATGAAAAAATTGAGGATGTCACTTTAGTTTAGAAAATTTTGAGATCTTTGTCAGATAGGTTAAACCCAAAGGTCTCTTCTATAGAATAACTTAATGATATAAAATCTCTTCCTATTGACCAACTCCTTGGAACTTTGACTGCTTATGAAATGAGGATGGTTAAAGATAAACCCACATCTAGAGAATCATCATTTAAAGAAAATAAAAATGAGGATTCTGAGCCTGATGAAATTGAAGAAAAAATTGTGATAAGACTAAAGAAAGGATCATGCAAGTACCAAGGCAAGTTTCCCTTCAAATATTTTAAGTGTGGAAAGATAGGTCACTTTGCATCTAAGTGTCCACAAAAGAAAAAGGACCAGAACGTTGAATGTGAAGAGAAGTACAAATCCAAGAGATTTGGTAAAAAGAAAATTTTATGTGTAAACAATGATGACTCTTCAGAAGACACATATAGTGATTCTTCTTGTGAATATAAGGTTAATGACTTTATGCTTATGGCCAAGGAGGACTATGATAATAAAATAAGAGGAAGTGATGTTGATGATAAAGAATCTTTGGTTGACTTGGAAGGAGAACTGATCAGTTCTTTAGAAGAAATTGTTAGTCTCAGATTTAAGAAGAAAAAGAAAAAACAATTGTCGATATAGTTCGAGAAAGACATTAAAAAACCAAATGAAGACTTTGCCCTGCTAAAAGTGGAATTAGAAGAGGCAAAGAAAATAGAGGACATTCTGAAACAACATATATCAGAGAAGAAGGCAAGATGTGAAGCCTTGGAAGAAAAGGTAGTAAGAACCAAAAAAGAGATGGAGAAGTTTAAAGCATTGTATCTCTAAAATATTCCAAGAATTAAATCCTCAACAGAATTAAATGACATTTTGGGCAAACAAAGATCTCCTTTGTTGAAGACTGGTTTATTCTATGTAAGTGGTTCAAGCAACAAACAACCAGAAAGAAAAGAGTTAGTAAAGATGATCAATTTCCAAGTCAACAGACAATCAGACCATGTGAGTACTCTGCCACCAAGAGACAATAAAGACAAGATGATCCCTGATACAAAATAAAGATATCAAAAGCTGGAGCAACAAATGACAAGAAGAAGGCCATCCTCGAGGTACCAAAATTTCTTCCATGGTTACTGTTTTTACTGCTCTAATTTTGGTCATAAGATTGCAAATTGTCAAATTAAGTTTAGAGACATGCAACTTAGGAGATCAAGACATAAAAAATCTTTGCAACATAGAACTAAAAATCCAATGAGTAGACAAAGTTTCACCAATCACTTTGACCTATTGAACAATGAGATCGAATGCTATAACTGTCATAACTTCGGCCACAAAGCTGCAAACTGCCATCTGAAGAATTACAAAGTAGATCCAAGGATAAAAACCTTAGCTAGAAATGCCAACACATGGAAAAAGAAAGATAGTGAAAAATGCGGTCTAGTACTTTCAGCTCAAAAACAAAAAGAACCCTGGTATAAAGACAATGGATGTTCCAAGCACATGACTAGATACAAGAATAATTTTATGTCTATAAGTAAAAGAAAAACAGGAAATACAACCTTTGGAAATGATGAACTAGGTAAAATAAAGGGTAAAGGGATGGTGCATTTGAGTAATGGTAAAGGAAAATCCAAGGATGTTTTGCTTGTAGATGGGTTGAAACATAATTTTCTTACTGTAAGTCAAATGTGTGACAGAGGATGTGAAGTGGTGTTCACTTCCAAATATTGTAAGATAAAGTCTGTAAACTCAGGACAAGTGGTGGCTAAAGGCATAAGGAAAAATAATAATGTATATGTGCTGAAAGAAGATAGAGAAGAGTGTCATATAAGAAAACATGATGAAAGTTGGTTATGGCATAGGAGACTTGGACATCTAAACTTTGACCACGTAATCAAGCTAAAAAATGTTGAGGAAGTAAAATATCTTCCAAGAATATCAAATACACAAGATTCTGTGTGTAAACCCTGCCAAGTAGGAAAGCTAACCAGGACACAGTTTAAATCCAAGAGATCTACTTCAATATAGAAACCACTCCAATTAATTTATATGGGTATATGTGGACCATCAAGAAAAGAAGGCACAAGGAAGGAAAACAACTTCGAGTTATATACATATGTAGATTCACAATTCATATGCAAACCAGATTGTCTTATGGAGGTCAAACTACTTCTTCTATCTTACATGTTTCATACACAATGTTTGAATTTTCAATACAGGAGAACCTGGACAAGCCAACAAACCATTAGCAGTCAGGCATCACAAACACCACAACAACAACAATTGCCAATGTAAATATTCATCAATTATCTTCCTTTCAACATTCATAAACTATCTTTCATTTATACATGAAAAAATGAAGAGCAACATCTACTAATTCCATTTACAAATTATTATGTTTAGTGCAAATGAAATATCGTTACCTGAAATACCATTGCCTCTAACTAATGCAACCGACATTGCAACCTCAAGCGATATAACCACGCTTATGCAACAAGAAGAAATTGAAAGGTATGTACATAGATATGTAAAACTCTCCAATTTATGAAAAAAAAAACAAAACAAACGATGTTCTTCATATCACTTATTTCTTCCAATCTCCTTTCAATGACCCAGATTTACACCTCCAAATATTGTATCAATTGAGGACTTGAATAGCTGTAGGATTGGGGACTTGTTCATCGAAGATGTCATGGTTGTCTACGACACATATTTGGATAAAGTAAATAAATCACGTAAAATCCTTTGTGCTGATATGACAGATGAGAATGGCATGATGATAGTCACATTAACCATTCCTGCACACCTTATACAAAGGCATGGCGAAAAGATCTTACCTGGCAGTGGAATATCTATTACTAATTTTAACATTCTACCAAAAACCAACTATGACCATGGAGATTGTGATCGGGTTATCTCGCTAGATGAATGCAGTCTCATACAAACATTGTCTCCAATTTGTAAAGAATACAACTTCATACGAGACACAACAATTAGACAATTTGCAGATAACATGGACGTGTACCCAATTGGAGCAATCGGAGCTGTCGTCACCCTCGCAAGAAAATTCGGCTTGCAGTACACATTGCACATAAAGGATGGGAACATAGACAATGACAAGGCAATAGTACGACCCCCAATGTTCACTACTGCATCTTTAACTTCCTAATATTCATTTAATTCAGCTTCATAACAACTGTCATATTCTATGTATCAGCTTCAATTGTTCGAAACATATGAACATTTCTTTAGTTCAATGGAACAACAACTACAAATAGGAAAATTCCCCATTATGTTATTTAAAAATATAACCAAAAGAAGAGGTATCAAAGAAAAGGTATTTCACACAACATAGTCAACATTCATAACACCACTCAAAACAGAAGATGTGGAAGATCTGGAAAAAATAACACGTTCAATAATTCTTGTAATTATCCATATATAACTTCATTTACAAACTTCATACACAAGAGAATTTAAACTTTTATACATGTATATGTACTATTTAACTTACCCCCTGTGTAATCTCTATACATGTTGAAGGTACACTGTCAATTGCAAATGCATATTCAACACCATTCGAGCCTGTCTGTGCATCTTGCAACTCTCCTACAGGTGCAACTGCACTGATAAAATATGCAATGGTTGATTGTCTTAAATGTA
>ML785156.1:101754-114672 GCA_009831015.1 Picea engelmannii
CAACCATTGGTCATAGTACAATGGAAGGATAGTGTAAGTTTGAAAAGTTGAAATCCCAAAGTTCCAAAGGGAGAAGTTTCGACAACCGTCAATCTCAATGTTTGATTAAGTCCTAGCCGTCAGATTGAATAATGAAAGGATGATTGTAAGGATCAAATCTGACCATCGATTTGTTTCCATGAAATAAACCGTCCAATCTGATTCGAAGGTTTGAAAATTTGAAAACCCGAAGTTCTGAAAGGCGATGTTACGTTAAACGTCCATCTTATTAGAAGATTAAATCGTGACCATTGAATTGATAAGTTCTTAAGAGCTTGTTAAGCCTAGTGTCTGTTCACTGTCATTGGTCATGTGATATAAGAGATTTAAATAAATTTCACGAGGACCTGTGGATCAAAAAACCTCTGCATGTATAATCCAATGACGCTGATCAAACTGAATCAGATTGAAGGGTTGTTGTTTCATCTCATGGATTCTTGATCAGTTACAATTCAGTTACACTAACTGAATCATCATTCGTGAGCGGTTGAATCATTGTTCCTAAGCATTTCGAATCATCGCTCTTAAGTGTTTTGATATTACCGATGTTGAACGTTGGAGATGTAGAGTGTAATAGATGATGAAAGCATGAATAAAAAAAATATGTCGAGACAGAGGAAGGTTGTTATTTCTTTGTAAAACAACTTGAACTCTATGTAATGAAGAATACATCATGAACAATGTGAGAAAGTGGAAAGGGGAGGCATAGCACATAGAACAGATAGGGCACACAGAGCATAAAGAGAAAGAATATGTGAGCATAAAGACATTGATGAAGGCAGAGCAGAGCAGTGTAGCAAAATAATGATGAGACATGTAGGTCATTGATAAATGTTGTATCACTGTAATAAATTTCAGCAAGCAAAGATGTATATCTCAGGGTGGTAGGGTGGTGTTAGGGAGGACTGTTGTCCTCAGAGTTTCAAGTGGGTTATTGAACATAAGAAGTTGTAGCTTCCATCTAGTTACATCCAAAAAAACCATGGTGGTAGGGTGGTGCAAGGGAGAACCATTGTTCTCTGTTATACAGGTTGGTGCCTGTGTGACTGGAAGTTGGTGCTTCCATCTAGGTTGTACTGGAACACTAATGGAGTTGGTGCTTCCTTCTAGTGGGCGCTAGAGAAACCAAAGAGTTCGTGCTCTCAACAAGTTGCATCTTGTAAAACAGAGGTGGTAGTCTCACAAAGATTGTGTGCTCATAAGAATGATAATGTACAAAAAATAAAGACTACTTATCATATTAAGAAGAAGAGGTTTTCTTCCTTTATGGGTTTCCTCATGAATATCTGTCTCGGTATACTTCATGTGTGTGATTGATGTTGAATACTCTATTGCTTACTTCCCTGAATTATTGTGATCAACATTAAGTGTTATGTAATGAGTTCAAAATGTGTATAATTGATTAATCACAGTAACAACTGATTCACCCCCCCAACCCTCCCTCTCCCTATCAGTTGTCTAACAATTGGTATCAGAGAAGGTTCCTTTTATCTAAGGGTAGATCCTAGAGCTTAAACATGACTAGCCATGAAGGAACTTCAACCAATAAGGCCCCCTTGTTCAATGGAACAAAATTTTCCTTCTGGAAAGTTAGGATGACAACCTACATAATGGATATAGGGGGAGATGTCTGGGATGTGGTAGAGATTGGTGATGTAAATCTAGTTGTACTAGCTTCTAAGGATGACAAGATAGAATTCAGCTTCAACGCTAAGGCTATGAATTCTATTCTAAGTGGGCTTGTAGAAGCAGAATTTTTAAAAGTTCTGTGCTTAGAATCTTCCAAAGAAATGTGGGACAAACTCATTAGCATTTATGAAGGTAATGAGAAGGTAAAGGATGCCAAGATTCAAACCTACAGATTACAGTTTGAACAGCTAAAGATGAAAGAGGATGAAATTGTTGGGAAGTACTTTCTGAGAATTGAAGAACTAGTAAATGCAATGAAAGGAATTGATGAAAAAATTGAGGATGTCTCTTTAGTTTAGAAAATTTTGAGATCTCTGTCAGATAGGTTAAACCCAAAGGTCTTTTCTATAGAATAACTTAATGATATAAAATCTCTTCCTATTGACCAACTCCTTGGAACTCTCACTTCTTATGAAATGAGGATGGGTAAAGATAAACCCACATCTAGATAATCATCATTTAAAGCAGATAAGAATGAGGATTCTGAGCTTGATGAAATTGAAGAAAAAAATGTGATAAGACTAAAGAAAGGATCAGGCAAGTACCAAGGCAAGTTTCCCTTCAAATATTTTAAATGTGGAAAGATAGGTCACTTTGCATCTAAGTGTCCACAAAAGAAAAAGGACCAGAATGTTGAATGTGAAGAGAAGTACAAATCCAAGAGATTTGGTAAAAAGAAAAGTTTATGTGTAAACAATGATGACTCTTCAGAAGACACAGATAGTGATTCTTCTTGTGAATATAAGGTTAATGAATTTATGCTTATGGCCAAGGAGGACTATGATAATAAAATAAGAGGAAGTGATGTTGATGATCAAGAAGCTGTGGTTGACTTGGAAGGAGAAATGATCAGTTCTTTAGAAGAAATTGCTAGTCTCAGATTTAAGAAGAAAAAGAAAAAACAATTATTGATACAGTTCGAGAAAGACATGAAAAAACCAAATGAAGACTTTTCCCTGCTAAAAGTGGAATTAGAAGAGGCAAAGAAAATAGAGGAAATTATGAAACAACCTATATCAGAGAAGAAGGGAAGATGTGAAGCCTTGGAAGAAGAGGTAGTAAGAACCAGAAAAGAGATGGAGAATTTTAAAGCATTGTATCTCTAAAATATTCCAAGCATTAAATCCTCAACAGAATTAAATGACATTTTGGGCAAACAAAGATCTCCTTTGTTGAAGACTGGTTTATTCTATGTAAGTGGTTCAAGCAACAAACAACCAGAAAGAAAAGAGTCAGTAAAGATGATCAATTTCCAAGTCAACAAACAATCAGACCATGTGAGTACTCTGCCACCAAGAGCCAATAAAGATAAGATGATCCCTGATAAAAAATAAAGATATCAAAAGCTAGAGCAACAAATGCCAAGAAGAAGGCCATCCTTCAGGTACCAAAATTTCTTCCATGGTTATTTTTTTTACTGCTCTAATTTTGGTCATAAGATTGCAAATTGTCAAATTAAGTTTAGAGACATGCAACTTAGGAGATCAAGACATAAACAATCTTTGCAACATAGAACTAAAAATCCAATGAGTAGACAAAGTTTCACCAATCACTTTGACCTATTGAACAATGAGATCAAATGCTATAACTGTCATAACTTCGGCCACAAAGCTGCAAACTACCATCTGAAGAATTACAAAGTAGATCCAAGGATAAAAACCTTAGCTAGAAATGCCAGCACATGGAAAAAGAAAGATAGTGAAAAATGTGGTCTAGTACTTTTAGCTCAAAAACAAAAAGACCCCTAGTATATAGACAATGGATGTTCCAAGCACATGACTAGAGACAAAGATAATTTTATGTCTATAAGTAAAAGAAAAACAGGAAATGCGACCTTTGGAAATGATGAACTAGGTAAAATCAAGGGTAAAGGGATGGTGCGTTTGATTAATGGTAAAGGAAAATCCTAGGATGTTTTGCTTGTAGATGGGTTGAAACATACTTTGTTTACCGTAAGTCAAATGTGTGACAGAGGATGTGAAGTGGTGTTCACTTCCAAATATTGTAAGATAAAGTCTGTAAACTCAGGACAAGTGGTGGCTAAAGGCATAAGGACAAATAATAATGTATATGTGCTGAAAGAAGAAGGAGAAGAGTGTCATCTAAGAAAACATGATGAAAGTTGGTTATGGCATATGAGACTTGGACATCTAAACTTTGACCACGTAATCAAGCTAAAAAATCTTGAGGAAGTAAAATATCTTCCAAGAATATCAAATACACAAGATTCTGTGTGTAAACCCTGCCAAGTGGGAAAGCTAACAAGGACACAGTTTAAATCCAAGAGATCTACTTCAATAGAGAAACCATTCCAATTAGTTCATATGGATATATGTGGACCATCAAGACAAGAAGGTACAAGGAAGGAAAACAACTTCGAGTTATATACATATGTAGATTCACAATTCATATGCAAACCAGATTGTCTTATGGAGGTCAAACTACTTCTTCTATCTTACATGTTTCATACACAATGTTTGAATTTTCAATACAGGAGAACCTGGACAAGCCAAGAAACCATTAGCAGTCAGGCATCACAAACACCAAAACAACAACAATTGCCAACGTATATATTCATCAATTATCTTCCTTTCAACATTCATAAACTATCTTTCATTTATACATGAAAAAATGAAGAGCAACATCTACTAATGCCATTCAGAAATTATTATGTTTAGTGCAAATGAAATAGCATTACCTGAAATACCATTGCCTCTAACAGATGCAACCAACATTACAACCTCAAGCGATACAACCACACTTATGCAACAAGAAGAAATTGAAAGGTATGTACATAGATATGTAAAACTCTCAAATTTATGAAAAAAAACAAAAAACAAACGATGTTCTTCATATCACTTATTTCTTCCAATCTCCTTTCAATGACCAAGATTTACACCTCCAAATATTGTATCAATTGAGGACTTGAATAGATGTAAGATTGGGGACTTGTTCATCGGAGATGTCATGGTTGTCTACAACACATATTTGGATAAAGTAAATAAATCATGTAAAATCCTTTGTGCTGATATGAAAGATGAGAATGACATGATGACAGTCACATTAACCGTTCCTGCACACCTTATACAAAGGCATGAGGAAAATATCTTACATGGCAGTGGAATATCTATTACAAATTTTAACATTCTACCAAAAACCAACTATGACCGTGGAGATTGTGATCGGGTTATCTCACTAGATGAATCTAGTCTCATAGAAACATTGTCTCCGATTTGTAAAGAATACAACTTCATACTAGACACAACAATTAGACAATTTGAAGATAACATGGACGTGTACCCAATTGGAGCAATTGGAGTTGTTGTCACCCTTGCAAGAAAAGTCGTCTTGTAGTACACATTGCACATAAAGGATGGGAACACAGACAATGACAAGGCAACGGTACAACCCCCAATGTTCACTCCTTCATCTTTAACTTCCTAATATTCATTTAATTCAGCTACATAACAACTATCATATTCTATGTAGCAGCTTCAATTGTTCAAAACATATGAACATTTATTTAGATCAATGGAACAACAACTACAAACAGGAAAATTCCCCATTATGTTATTTAAAAATATAACCAAAAGAAGAGGCATCAAAGAAAAGGTATTTTGCACAACATAGTCAACATTCATAACGCCACTCAAAACAGAAGATGTGGAAGATCTCGAAAAAATAACACGTTCAACAATTCTTGTAAGTATCCATATATAACTTCATTTACAAACTTCATACACAAGAGCATTTAAACTTTTATACATGTATATGTACTATTTAACTTACCCCCTGTTGTAATCTCTATACATGTTGAAGGTACACTATCAATTGCAAATGCATATTCAACACCATTCGAGCCTGTCTCTGCATCTTGCAACTCTCCTACAGGTGCAACTGCACTGATAAAAGATGCAATGGTTGATTGTCTTAAATGTAGTACAAAACGCCCTTTCACATATCAACACTGCGTCAATGCTATTATCCACACCATTGACAAGAAGACTTTACAATGCATTATCAGAGAGCCTCTTCTGCACAATATACTTCCTAGCCTAATAGACATGTCATATAAGACATATCTACAAAAAAAATGAGCTACTGTCTACATGCTACGAGACCTTCGAGTTCATGGTAGATTCGCAGTAAATGAAGACAACATAGTCTCGCATCTCGAATTAGGAGAAGAAAAAGAAAAGTCGGCTCACTAAAACTTGAATCACTTAATTTACTTCTTCGATCAACTGGTTGATAAAAGTTCATATCACTTGAATGAAGGCCAAAGAGAAACATTGTACCATAGTCTTTTCTTCCACTATCTTCAAGATAGACCATATATGCTTATTACACAATATATATATATATATATATTGGAGATTTCATGCGCTTCTGTTATCAAAAAGTCAAATCTTTTGTACCATGCTACATTGAAATATTTTCCATGAAGAAATTTTGTAGCTAATGGCCAAGCGTGCATTCAATTGCATTTCACTTCCTTTGTCTTTTGTTATATACAATGTCTGTGTTCCAATAAAATCAAAGCCAAATTAAAATTGGCAAAATTGAATGTAATCATGCTACTTCATTAGAATATTTACCATTAAGTTGCGTCACACCATCTAATCGCACACTATTATTTTTAAATGAAATTTATTTCTTCCTTCTTTTTTATTCCGCTAACAAAAAAAAAATATTGTCACCAAGTAAGCCTTGCAACACATTGAATATGGTTTGTAACAAGTTGAAAATGCCTCAACAACCAAAATTAATTCAAATTCAAATGGCAACGTTCTACTCTAGTTTTCAACTATAATTTTCTATCAAATTCACAAAATTGAATGTAGTCATACTACAACATTGGAATACTAATGTACTCATACCTCAACATTGGAAATTTTCTACCTTATTAAGAGTCCTCAATTAAATTGCATTTCACCATCTTTCCAATTTCAAACAAGTTCGACGGGAACTTTTCCATTTTTAATGAACATTATAGATTTACTTTAATATATGTTGATGAGTATTAATCAAACTTTCATTTTATTGCAAGTACCTAAAGTAGTGGGCTATTAAGATTTAATTATTTTGTAGACATAGTACTTGGATGGTAGTAAAGACCATACATACCATACTAATTTTTAATCTCAATCTCAACTTTTTGTCATATAAAAAAAAAAAAATTAATCTCAAAGATGTTTCTTTGATTTTCTCCATCCTTATTAAATCTACATTTAAATGTATTGATGTTGTTTAACATGTGTTTCCCAATAAACTCGCCATACTTATTACATCTGCAGTTAAATGTATCTGTGATGTTCAACATGTATTTCCCAACTAACTCGGCAGGGACTGTGTTGCCATGCAACCCTTGTTTCTATATATACGCATTTTACTTCATTAATTCCCGACTTTGGTTACCGTCACTCCATGACAGTCACTCCATGACAGTCACATCGACTTTATCTTTTTGTCCTGTCATGCGAGCTATTTTCGGACGTATTTTACTTCATCATTTTCCGATGTATTTTCTCAGTTTTCCAGTCTCACAAGACTTTAGTTGTCTTTATTTTTATATATACATAGCGAAGGGAACTGAAGAAGTCACTCATAGTTTGGGCAAGGGTGTTACCATGCTTCTGTTCTTTGTGACTACATCCGCCATATCAATGACGGATGTAACTGCAACTGTTAGTTCCGATAGAAGGGACATGGATGCTCTTTTTTTCTTCAAAAGGGCCATCAAATCTGATCCGCTTGGATCGTTGTGCAATTGGACTGCAAAGAACACGGAAAAGGTGTACTCGTGGGAGGGTATTTGGTGCAGGAAACACACCAGAAGTGAGGTCGACATTGACCTTCGATCTTTAGGATTAGAAGGTACCGTTTCACCATCTCTGGGAAACCTCTCTTTATTGCATTATTTGGATATTTCTAATAATACTTTGAGAGGCATAATTCCAGTTGAAGCTATTGCCAATTTGAGGAAGTTGACACACCTAAATATCAGTGCAAATATGCTCCATGGGAGGATACTGAAATCTATTATCAATTTGAGGAAGTTGACGTACCTAGATCTTTGGGCCAATATGTTTCGTGGCAGGATACCAAAATCCATAGGAAATCTTCAATCCCTTATTAGCATTGATTTGAGTTCAAATAACTTAACCGGTAGCATACCCGAATCCATAGAAAAGATTCAATCCCTTAAGGCCATTGGCATAAAGATATTTAATGGATGACTGTAATCCACCCTCGATAAGATTGTGGCCCACTTAAATACCTCACAAGATTTTATGAAATGGGAAGCATGCCACCCAAATCTATGGGAGTGTTTGATATAGTTATATTTACATGACTTTTACCCCATGAATTAAAAAAAAAATGTCATCCTCAAGAAATTATATCTTTTTAGATTTCACACTCAAAGAAAAGAATGGATTCATAGTAACACACTAATATCTCCTTTATGTGACCATTATTTTTAACAATTCTGGTTATGTGGGATCCCTAGGTAAATTCCAATGGAACAATATCAAATTACCACATTCAAGAAATATTGTGAGTGTTTTCTCAAAGGATAAAATATACTACATGGATAATAGGTTGATCCTCCCTGAGAGTGAGAAATATATTATTATAAATATTCATGTTATTGATCTAACTCATATCCCCTACAAAGTGGATCTAACTATGATAGTTAGGTTTTGTTAACCAAGCCATTTCTTATAAGTTGTTGACATATTATTTATCATGCAAATGGTTAGAGATCTAAATTTCCCCCCACTTCTTAGGAGCTTAGGGTTTCATGTTCTACTTCACTCCTAGATGGGGATTAGTTTCACCTTTCCCTCATGGTACTACTTCATTAGCATTCGTTCAAGAGTATTTATCCTTGCAAGGTGGTCTTTAGTGATTCATACTCCCCTTGGAACTCCTCCTGCAACGATTCTCATGACACCAAGAACCCCGAAATGCCGAACCCCGACTCTTCCAGATCCTTGGACACGCGTCTTGCAGATCAATGGCTCCTACTGTGTCGGGAAATCGCAAATCACGATGTCAACATACAAAGCCCCTGTCTCCGGAAACCTGATGCTCCGATCCACGATCCTTGGTATCTCTTTCCACGTGTCCCTGCTGAAATCAATGGTTGAGGCTCCTTCGGGAAATCGCGGATCGCGATCTCTTTCTATAAGAGTTCCATGACCATAGAAACCCCGATATCCCGAACTCCGAATCTCCGAGATCTTTCCTTCTCCTCCAGGCTTAAACCCTGTGCAACTTTCCTGAGATCTAACGGTCTACGAGATTTCGTTGTTTCCTTCGGCGAATCCTAGCCGTCGATTCCTCCTCCTTTTGGATATTTCTCAAAAATGACTAAGTATTCCTTCTCACACTTTGTCCTTCAAAGCCTGTGCTTGTAGCTCCTGCTCGAACCTTCCTCTGCATAAAACTCCTGCGCTCTACTTTCGACAATATCCCGGAAGTGCTAAACCTCCTAAGCTTTTCCACTCTGACTCCTTCAGAGGGATTTGCGCACACTACTTGCGCTCAACATTCAACAACTTCCCATGTGTTGAATCCTTCAGACTTTGCGCAACTCCTGCAACAACAGTCTTTAGCTTCCTTTTCTTAGATTAACAACTGAGACTTTTTCTTCTGCCTGTGCACTCTCCGCACGGCTTCAACAATCAACTCTCAATCGTGGACAAGTAAGATCAAAAGTTAAACTATCGAGCCCTCATCAACGCACTCCTTGCAGATGAATTCAACTGAACTCTTTGCAGGAATCTCTTGGCTCAGACAGAGAAACAATTGAAACTTATTCTCTCCTCTCAGACTTCAGTTTAAACCCTGAAATCACATGCACAGCATATTCAAAGAAAATGCATAACGAGAAAAACAAACATTCATGAGCACATAAACAATCTACACAGAGAAACAACACCAGCCATGAAATTGAATCAAAACTTTATTCTATTAATTCAATTGTTTGTACATGGGTGTTCTTCACAGTTTTCTCTGTTTTCTCCTCTATTCTGAATGTTTCTTATGGCTCCCGTTACAATAATACAATGAGGGTGTCTATATCCATTTTCCCTCTCGAACTCTAAAACTGTCTAATCTGGAAATAAAATCCTATCTACCTGCATTAAATATATTAATTGCCTCCTATCTACTTCAGACAAGAGAGTATGGCTCAAGGTCTGATACAATACAAAAGGCGCTCCTTCATAAAGGATTCATTTAAGACTTGCACTACAATCCCCAAAGCATTTTCAAAATTTGGGTTTGCTTATCCAGCTGTTCTCCGCTTGATGGGCTGGCTCGCTTGCTGAGTTGGCGATGCTCCTGCATCATCGTGCCAACTATTTTCAGACGTATTTTACTTCATTATTTCCCGACGTATTTTCTCTCTTATTGCCTTCATAAATTTTCCTTCAGATTTCCAGCTGAACAAGACTTTACATTAAATATGGTTTTATTTATTTCTATATATACGCATTTTACTTCATTAATTCCCAACGTATTTTCTTTGTTATTTCTATATATGCGCATTTTTCTTCATTAAATCCCGACGTATTTTCTGTGTTATTACGCCGAAAGGCGTACACCTATTGACAATGGGCACAATTAATGATCTTTTAACCTTATTTAACCTTAAACCCTAATATGATGGTTATGCATTGAAGATGTTGGCATATACTTAGTCGTCCTCCAAAATCAATGGGTCTGATTTATTGTTCATAACTTTCTTGCATTTATCAAGACATCTGTTAACATGTTTACTTTTTAACATTTACCTAATCACATTAAAAAATTACTGTAAGGATATGTAATTTCCACGTTTAAATGATTAAGTAAGATTAAACCGTGCAGCCAAAAGTTTCGTACTACCACATACAAATTACGAATTACCACAGATGTTTTATGACACGCGTTTCAGCCAACCTTTCGGCGTTCTTAGTCGTGTTAGCAGTTGTGCTAGTTTCTATATATACGCATTTTAGTTCATTAATTCCCAACTTTGGTTACCGTCACTCCATTACAGTCACACCAACTCTATCTTTTTGTCCTGTCATGCCAGCTATTTCTGGACGTATTTTACTTCCATCATTTTCCGAAGTATTTTCTCTTTTATTGCCTTCAACAATTTTCCTTCAGTTTTCCAGCCTCACAAGACTTTAGTTGTATTTATTTCTATATATACATAGCGAAGGGAACTAAAGAAGTCACTCGCAATTTGGGCAAGTAGAAATGATGGGCAAGGGCGTTACCATGCTTCTGTGCTTTGTGATTGCATCCGCCATATCAGCGGCGGATGTAACTGCAACTGTTAGTTCCGATAGAAGGGACGTGAATGCTCTTTTGTGCTTCAAAAGGTCCATCAAATCTGATCCTCTTGGATCGTTGTCCAATTAGACTGCGAAGAACGCAGAAAAGGTGTTCTCGTGGGAGGGTATTTGGTCCAGGAAACACACCAGAAGAGTGGTCTACATAGACCTTCGATCTTCAGGATTAGAAGGTACCCTTTCACCATCTCTCGGCAACCTCTCTTTATTGCATTATTTGGATATTTCTAATAATACTGTGAGAGGCAGCCAATTTGAGGAAGTTGACACACCTAAATCTTAGTGCAAATATGCTCCATGGGAGGATACATCAAATTTGAAAGGAAGAGTTATATTTCAAACTGAAGGGCTAACTTTATTATAACCCTTCTAAATTGACATGTTAAAATAAATTATTCTTTTCATATGAAAACTAAAAAACAATTAAAATTTCACCTATAAAATAATTATTTTATAACCCATTCATTATTAAAAAAAAATTAACTCTTAACTTATTATTCTCCAAACATAACTTATTAATTAAATTAAATTCAAAGAATTTGGCACAACTTCATTTTTTTTTAATTCAATACATATAATAATAATATTTTGCACATTCCTTCATAGTGCCTTCATTCCTCTCCATTAATATCATTATATCCAATAATCTATCTTAAAATTCACCATTATAATGATTTACCAATTACAAAATAAACATTATAATTAACAAATTTTACAATTTTTAACATTCTTACCAATTTCATTATATCCTTATCTACACTAATCTAGCTGAAATTTAACTTATAATTAAAACATTCTAATTAGATTCCATAATAACATACTCAAATTATTTCGAATTTATTTTCCAAATTCCATTTTATTAAATCTAACATCATAGAAATTGTGCATATATATAATATCTTTATCAATTCTTTTATTACTAATTGCAACTTTTCTTTAATTTAATTTACTTAACAGAAAATTGCACACAATAATAATTCAACTAAATGTGTTTTTACTTCCTTTTATTGAGTAAAGTTAAACATTTATACTTGTTAGTTGATTTAATTTCTTATAATTATATAATTAATTAACTAAAACTAAAAGAAAAATAAATTAATAATCAACTAAAATTAAAAGAAATTCAATTAATAATCAACTAAAACTAAAATAAACATATTAATATACAAGCTATAAACATTAACAATTAATTAAAATAAAATAAATTAATAAAATACTCAAAGATAAATTTTATCATTGATAAAACAATATAATTTGATAATAACCTTTTACACATGAAATAGACAAGTACGACCAACATTTTTTGGTAATTTAAAATAAATCATAATTAATTAATTAAAATTAAAAGAAATATAAACTAATAATTAATAAAAAAATACTGATTAATAATCAACTAAAATTAAAAAACATAATTAATAATCAACAAAAACTAACATAAACATAATAATATCGAGGATACAAACATTAGAAATTAATTAAAATATATTAAATTAATAAAACACTCACCCACACTAGATGATATAGTGGAGAAGAAATGAGCGGGCCAGAGGGCAATGGAAACACAAAGTTTTTAATCAATTTTCGCATTAAAAAAACACATCTGAAATGGACAAACAATTTGGGTAATTTCAAATAAATTGTATAATTAATTAATTAAAATTAAAAGAAATATAAATTCATACTAAAATTAAAAACATAATTAATAATCAACTAAAACTAAAATAAACATATTAATATACAAACTACAAATATTAGCAACTAATTAAAATAAAACACTCATAGGGGATGATTTTGAAATAAACATATTAATATACAAGCTACAAATATTAGCAATTAA
>ML785156.1:185701-212947 GCA_009831015.1 Picea engelmannii
TTGATTAATTGTGCCCGTTTCCAATAGGTACAAGTAACAATTATCTAACAACTTTTACATAACATAAACTTTTTGCTTTGAAATTTTTTATATAAAATATCATGTACTGTCACTTCCATAAATCTAATCGCACTTCCATAAATCTAATCGATAGAGAACTTATCTGCATGACAATATTTTAACCCATCTAGATAACCTGTATGAAAAAAAAATAGTTTATATACAGCGATTTGCGATTTCTTTTCAATAATTTAATTGTTTTTTTTATAATATCTTTTAAAAGGCCGAATGCGCTTTATCCGATTGCTTTTTTTCTTAATTGACTTCCTCTTTTTAATGTTAAATTTTGGCTTCAATTGAAAGCAAAATATAACCTCTTTCTAAGACTATTTCCATCTAATGAATGGCCAGCAAATGCACTTCGCATTTGAAAGTTCTTTTAGAATTTACTTCTTTTCATATAAATATTAAATATTAAATTTTAGGTTAAATTATGTATTAAACAAAATATCACTTCTGGTCCATACTCTCCCATCTAATGAATGGCAATCAAGTGCACTAAACATTCGAAGTCAAAAGCTACTTAACATTCCCGACATCCTATGTCTGGAATATGATATAACGCGACCTCAATATGCAGAATGGTATAATTCGATCGACCTCAATATGCAGAATGGTATAATTCGATCAACAACACTTTAGGTTAAACTAAGGGTCTATGAGATGGGTTAATGCGAATTAGTTTTTGTTAATTTTCTGTACTAAATGGCCAGATGTATATGCTTTGTTTTAATAAAGTATCAGTCCAAAATGAGTTAAAATGGATTTGAAACAATTTCTCAAAACTTTGTAAAATAAATAAATAAGATAATTTGTGGCTAATTTTTAAGTCAATTGTTTCAACTATTTTAGTTTGGTCACATGAAATGAAATAAATTATTTGATGGTTGGCATTTCAAGGTAGCATTATAATAAAAGGATGTCTTGAAGGATGAAATAACAGTTGAAGGACGAAATAACAACTAAAGAGATTTGTGTAGTTCCTTTTGCCACTTGGGTGAGTAAAAAGAGGTCTCTTAACTGCCTTGTTGGACCAACAAGACAACATTGCCTTGTTGGACCAACAAGACAACAGAGAAATTATTAGTAGATTAGGGAATCCACAAAATACTAAACAATAAAAGAAATAACCAAGAAATTAAAGCAAACTAAACACATGCAAATTCTAAAAGATACATGAAATCAACACAAGAGATAATTACCCAAATGGAAAGTGATCTTTGAATGGAGAACACCAAAGGAGAAAAGTGGAATTATGGATCTCGTATTCCTCCTTAGGAGGGCTCTTCAGTCCTCCAAAAATAGAGCTTCACTCTCCTATATAACAATGGTAAAAAACTTCTTGGTTAAGTTTCTCAAGAAGTGAGAAGCTTACCAAATGCTATAATTCTTCAACGGGCTCTCAAGAGAATCAATGGCTTCTCTAAGAAAAAATGGGCAACATACCAATACAACAAATTCCTTCATTTTTAGAATACAATGGCCATGTATTTATAGGACCATAGAAAGATGTTTCATAACATGTTCCAAGTATAAATGGGAGGAATTTAGAGGTACATCTCATCCTTTCAGTCATCCCAAGTTGAAATTTTGGATCGATCTTGGGGTCTTGTCATGATTCACTTCAGCCTAAAAGTGGTTGAGGCTCGACTAAATTTATAAATGTGTTGTTTCATCTCCGTTGAATCAACAACAATTGCGTGGAATGCGTAGAGTGCGTGTTAGGTGCTTTGTTGTGCTTTGTTTATCCGCACATGATGACTTTGGTAGAAATGTGCATAAATTCATGGCTCTTTCTATATAGTTTTGTCATCTTGCTGAAGTAGGTTCTGTAAATGTTGGAAGTATGTTGTGCTTGTGTTGATTTTCTTCAACCATTGTCTGTATTACTTGTGAGCAATTTTTTGATGACAACATATGCCCCCTGATGTGTGAGGTTAGGAGCATATGCATAGCCGAAATACATCATTGCTTATTTTGAAAATAGGAGAGTTGTTGTTTCTATTTGAGGGGGACTATAGGAGTGATCCATTGGAGGAAAAGGGGATCAAGTATTCTTCAAAAACTGAAATGTAAATCTAGGTACAAATGAGGAGGGCATGTCCCATGTTCATGTCATGAAACCATAAATGAAATGACTGAAACTAAATATTGTTGACGAAGTAGATGTTTGCAACACCGTCGAGGGCATTAAAAAATGGTAGATGACAATTATGATTACTGAAAAGGATATAAATCAAAGTATGAACAACTTGGAGACATTGATGGCCTAGAAAATTCATAGGTCTTCGACGATTATAGAAAAATGCAATGGTTTCATAGTAAGACCTACTATAACATGAAACTTTGTTGGGTTCAAATGTTATGGGGGTCAATGAGATAAAAAAGAGATGAAGAATCTTTTTGTTCCTTTCAAGAATTCTCATTAATAAGGGAATAAGAGCCAAGATAATGTCACCTTCCTCAAAACTTGTGCTGGCATCAACATGAAAGGGTCGTAACTTCAAGAAACAAAGCGATTATGCGCATTGATTCGATCAAACAGGTATTAGGGACTAAATTGAGGAGAGTATGGATGGAATGGTGACATGAATGATGTTCAAGATGTATGGTAATAGAGAAATTCCCTTTGTTGGGGGGAAATGGAATAATGGTGACGATTGTAAAACGTGATCGAGGATGACCAAATATTTGGAAAACCATGTTGAATGGGTGAGACTTCAAAGGAATTGATGATAGGTCAAAATAGAAATATTTTGGACATGGGTGTGAGTGATAGTCAATATTTGGGCCATGATAGGGATATATTTGCAAATATGGTGATGAAACGAAGGTTCCCCAACCAAGGGAGAAATGGGTTGTTGTGTGCTAAGAAAAAGATGTCGTCAATTGTGATGACAAAACTCTATTATACTCATTGGAATTCGAAATGTGCTTTATGCAATTACTAAACGAATAAATAATGATTAGGTTGAAAGTACACATACAAAGACGGGTTCCCTAATGAAGAATGGCCTAGGCTCATGGGGCACAAGTAGGGGAATATAATTGATGAAGAATCAAGTGATCCATATTATTTTTGGAATGAAATGAAAACAGAGATATTACAATGAAACACTCATAGAAATTGCCAGAAAGAGAGAGATAGAACATTACATGATTTCTATTAATGAAAGAATTGTACAGAGACTCTCAAAATACAAAGTGCAAGACTCGCTAGAATGGTGGCAACTTTATCTCTGAGAAGAGATGTGATAAGTACGCTCATTCGCTAGAAGATGATTACAATGAGGATATAAAGGCCTTTTTTATGATAAACATGAATGCCAAAACCGTAGACATACAAAAACCTAACCCTAGGAGATGAATCTCCAAAATCCATGTGGGCCCTGTTGGGCTAAGTTAGTACATTAACTTCTCGGGGTCGTAAGTTTTGCATACGATCTTTGTTTTAGGTGCATGATAGCGTGTTGGAAAGGTCTTACTGAGAACTACGAATTATGTCGTCAAAATTTGACTATGTCTATATTTTGATTGTGGAAAGTCAAGAAAACATTGTTGAGAGCCCCAAAATTACCTTGGAAGTACAGAAATATGTGTTGACATGAAAACTTCCAAAATAAGCCAGTTGGAATATATGGGAGACCACCAATATCCACCTGGATGATGTGTAGGGCTTCAAGATAGCCCTATAAGTGAAGAATCCATAATTACAAAGAATTGTCCCTATTAGAGAGAAACATTCTAAACTGAAAACTAACAAAATGAGCCAGTTGGAAGTTGGAACAGGTGGGTGGCCACCAATATCCACCTCGATAAATCCTCCCCCCTTAGAAATAAATGGTCTCCATTGCATTGAGTGCCCGAGGAAGAGGGGAAAATGTTTTTTGAATATGAATCTAGGTGAGCTACATGCCTTGTTGGAGAAGTTGTGTTGCTTGGTCTTTGGAAGGTTCTCACGAACCTATTGATGGTGGGGTTGAATCTATTCCACCAACCTGTTGTCTCTGTGCTTGATAGGGAATTATGTAGGCACCATTGTAGGTGAAGAAACAATATCTTCTTTCCCTTCTATAATATGCTTATGCTGGATAGAGGGTGTTGAGTCTACAATGGTTGTAGTGGCCTTCTATACATCCTTTGAACAGACTATGAAGAGGATGAATTTTGCAGTATGAGAGATTACCTTGCGGCATTGTTTTGGTGGAATAGTAGTTGGAACTACCTATGGTATCTTTTAGAGCTGACCCCCCAGAGTAATAATGACACTACGGGGTATAGAATCATAAACAACATGATGCTTCCACATATATGGTTTTCCCAAATCAACATCATAGACATCAAGAGGGGAAACATCACAGACTACCTCATCCTCAAAGGGATAGATTCCATAGAACGTGCGACACTATTGGCTGACACAAAGATCTCATCCCTCGTGAATCCACCTGATGTTGTATGGTTGTGAGTGTGGTGTTGTCAACAATCCCAACTGTTTGATGATCTCATTTGGGATGAGGTTCTTCTAGTTTTTGTTATCAACAATGAAACACAATGGGGTCCCCTTCACCCACATATGTGAATGGAATAGGATCTCCCCCTCTTTAGGATCTATTGGTTCTTCTGGTTGAATTGTTTTGGTCACGACAGTAGTAGTAGGGTTTGTGTTGATGATTTGCCTGTAATCCATATTTTCTGAATTGGATTGTGAATTGAGGTTCGAATCCTTGTCTTTGAACTCAAGCACCAATGAATATTTAAACCGACATTCATCGGTGTTGTGCCATGGGATTTTGCAGAAGGTGCACCACTTCCTAGTGTCATTCTTTGTCTTTCCTTTACCCATTTTTTCTTGTGTCTTGGATTGGTTTTCTAGAGGTTGTTGGTTAGGGTCGTCTTTACCATGCTTTGGTTGTTGCGTATTTGCAGACCTGGATTCCCATTTTATCTGGTGCCTAAATTTCTACTCGATTTTGACATCATATCAATAGGAAGCTCCCAATGATGTGATTTTTAGGAAATTCATTTTCGTTTGGATGTACCTATGCAAAGCCCTACGGTATTTCAGAACCATATGCTGCTCAGAGTATTTTATACCCAGCTTGGTGTGTAAGGTATGGAAAGTATTTGTGAACTCCGACATTGTTTGTCTCTTCTCTTGCCGCAGTGTGGTCCATGTCATGTATTTCTCTTCATATTTATCAACAAGGTAGTATTGTTCCTTGACCGCATCCACAAAAAAATCCCAAGTGGGCTTGGCCCCATATATTCCATATTCCTCTATGGAACTTTGCTCCTAGTAAGTTTCCCACCAATGTTTGACATGGGGAAGATCCTTGAGCAGTGTGAAGGTGATATTTTCCCTATCTAAAAAATTTTGAACAGAGAAATAACCCTCTAATATATTTAACTATTTTTCTAAGGCATTTGCATCTATCTCACCTTCAAATATGGGAATATCAAAATTAAATTGTACCTTGAAGGGAGAGGTTCCTCCAAAATGGCCTCTTGATGAAGATGCGTATGTTGATATCGACAGACATTGAAGGATGTGTGAAAAATTCTCCATCATTTTGTCCCTTTGTCGCATGATAGCTTTCTCAAGAAACAGGTTAATAGAATCTTTTTCTCCTCCATTTTTCTTTTCTTCTGCCATCAAAGGTTTATTGGACGTACGAGAGTGATTTTCATCAAGATACACAAACTCGAGACCCAACTGGCTATTCTCGGACCTCGTCAGGGACATGTGCTAAAAAATGATCAAGAGCAGTGTGCTCTGATACCACTGATCTAGATTATTTTCGGAACGAAATGAAAGAAGAGATATTAAAATGGAATACTCATAGAAATTGCCAGAAATAGAGAGATACAACAATACATGATTTCTATGAATGAAACAATTGTACAGAGACTATAAAAATACAGAGTGTTAGACTCGCTAGAATGGTGGCATCTTTATCTATGAGAAGAGATGTGATGACTACACTCATTCTCCAGAAGATAATTACAATGAAGATCCAAAGGCCTTTTTTATGATAAACATGAATTCCAAAATCATAGACATCCAAAAACCTAACCTTATGAGATGAAACACCAAAATTCATGTGGTCCTTGTTGGGATAAGTTAGTACATTAACTTCATGCGATCGTAACTTTTGCATACCATCTTCATTTTAGGCGCGTGATAGCTCATTGGAAAGGTGTTTCTGAGAACTACGCATTATGCCATCAAACTTTGACTCTGTCTACAGTTTGATTGTGGTAAGCCAAGAAAACATTGTTTAGAGCCCCAAAATGGCCCTTGAAGTACAGAAAGAGGTGTTGACACGAAACCTTCAAAAATAAACCAGTTGAAATAGGTGGGAGACCACCAATATCCACCTGGATGCTTTGTAGGGCTTCATGACAACCCCATAAGTGAAGAAACCACAATTACAAATAATTTTCCCTATTACAGAGAAACATGTTGAACTAAAAACTGACAAAATGATCGAGTTGGAAGTTGGAACAAGTGGGTGGTCTCCAATATCGACCTGGATCATGGGGGCTCCATAGGTGGGTTTATGTACGAAATATTTGGATGGAATATTAAATTTCAAAAGGGAAATTGATGTTGGGTGAGATGGGGGGTTGATGATAATGAGGAGGTTCATTTTATGTAATCGATTAAACAAGAAGTGGGAGTCTAGAATTGGGTAGTTTAGCAAGATAATAAGAAAGAAGTATGAGGTTATCACTCCGGGGTGTAATACTACGAGGACTCCCAAGCCTAATGGATAGAGAAACATGAGTGTCAGTATTACAAGGGGTAAATATGTGTGGGAAAACTCATGGAGGTGAGAATGTTACCGACTGATAGTACCTAAATGCAATGGAGGTGATGGTATCACAGAGCCGAGTGTGGGATCCTAAGGGTAAATTTCAAGGGGTATAACTGGGATATGTAGTTGTTTGTAGAGGGAATGAGAACATGTTAGTTGTGAAGATATACCTGAAGGGGTCAGAGTAAGACCATGAAAGAATGGTGGGGGTGTTGTTGTACCAACTACTGCACATGTAAACGTCAAATACCCTACGTGAAACATATCTGAAAATTTAAAGAACATATGAAAATTATTTGATAATCATGTTAATAAGTACAATGTGTACCTTTTGTTTTAACATCAGTGGGAAGAACGGTCCCTTGATGAAAAATTTAGGTGACCTTGGAAGGAGGCCAAGGAACAATGAGATACTAGAAGAGATAACCCCTGAAAGAGGGTAGGGAACAATGAGTTCTTTGAAAAAAACAATCCCTAAGGGATTCCATGAAACAATGGGTTCTTGAAAAAGGCATTCCTTGAAGGAGGTCACGGAACAATGAGTTCCTAGAAAAGGAAATCCCTGAAGTAGGTTAGGGAATGATGGGTTCCTGAACAATTCCCTCCCTATGGGAGGGCAAGGAACAATGGGTTCCTGAAAATGGCACTCCCTAAGGCAATCCAAAGAACAATTGGTTCCTAAAAAAGGCACTCTCTAAGGGAGGCCATAGAACAACGAGTTCCTGAAAAAGGCACTCCCAAAAGGAGGTTGTGGAATAATGAGTTCTTGGAAAAGGAACCCCCTAAAGGAGGCTAGGGTTCTTAAATAAGTCCTCTCCAAGGGAGGACAGAAAACAATGGGTTCTAGATAAAGTCACTCCCTAAAGGAGGTAAGGGAACCATGGGTTCCCAAACAAGGCACTCCCTAGTGGAGGCCATGGAATAATGGGTTCCGAAAAAATGCACTCCCTGAAGGAGGTTAGGGATCAATGGGTTCGTGAAAAAGGAACTCCCTGAAGGAGTTCGGGGAGCCATGGGTTCTCTAACAAGTCACTCCCTAAGGGAGGACAAGGAAGGATAGGTTCCCAAAAACGGAACTCCCTGAAGGAGGCTAGGAAACCATGGTTTCTTGAACAAGGCACTCCCTAAGGGAGTCCACAGACCAATGAGTTCCTAAAAAAGCCACTCCCTGAAGGAGGCCAAGGAACTATGGGTTCCCTGAGAAAGGCACTCCCTGAAGGAAGTCATGGAACCATGGGTTCCCAGAAAAGGCCCTCCCTAAGGGAGGTTGTGGAACAATGGGTTCCTCAGAAGGGCACTCCCAGAATGAGGTCGGGGAACCATGGGTTCTCGATCAAGGAACTCTATAAGGGGGTCTAGGGAATGATGGGTTCCTAAAAAATACACTATTTGAAGGAGGCCATGGAAATGGTTTCTTGAAAAAGGCACTCCATGAAGGAGGTCACATTGCCTTTATGGGGTTAAGTAAAAATGACCAAGGCTAAGGGGAACTTGCCACAAGATGTAATGAAACTATCTTGGTGGATGATTCTGATTAGGCCATGTGGCTTGTAATCGTATGATTTATGAGGAAACTGGACACAATGTGGTGGTATAAGGGTCCCTAAAAAGCATATATTGTTGGTTAGTGTTGGTTTGAGAGTTATGTATTGTGAGACCAAGGTGGTAAGTGGTACTTCTCCCTGCATTATCTTATGAGGATTGGCGCAAGGGTTGTTGAGAAATACCCAAGATGTTGGACCAAAGGTATAACGGTAGGAAGTTTAAGGTTGGACATCCATAAAATAGGATTTGAAATAGTTTATCAGATCCACTATTTTGTGTGATATCCCTAGAGGGGTTTGGGACTTTAACATGTGTCGAAACATCTCCTATATGGGCATGATTGTTGAGCATGGAACTGGAGTCCTTGATATCCCTATTAGTGAGAAGAGATGATCTTATTTGACAAGGATAAATGATATTATCAAGGGAGATAATATCAAAGGGTACAATGATTGAATTGTTAGAACCTTGCCAACAGTGAATAGGAAAACCTAGATGGAGGTTATCATTATAATCACTGAATGTGGTGGCCTCAAAGAATTATTCATCTTTTGTGAATAATGTAGTTGAGATATCATTGTTTATTTTTTTTATTGGTGCAATAAATATGCATGGGTTCCCACAAGGATGAATGAATCTGACCAACCTCCAATCCCAAGTGGTGAGGAGGTGGTTCTAGAGGCATGCGGTCATTTTTAGAGGGAGTGGATGTTGCACAAGTAGTGACAGTGGACACATAGTTCATGGACTCATTGTGAGAAACATGAAGTGAGATTCTATTCTAAGAATCTTGTGAGGGGGGATCAGTGTAGGATAGTTGATCGATTGTGATGATGTGTCCCACATTTGGGAATATGATCACTCGAAAGAGTGAAGAAACCACAAAATTAATTACATAGATGAAATCACAAGGCAAGAGAATCTTGTAATCCATAACACCATTCATGATAGCAACATTGATCAAAATTGTCTTACTACCAAACTCAATGGGGAGATTAGGTAAGATCCCTAAGGGGGAACAAAGTCTACCATCAAGGCCTATTAACTTAGTCATCAATGGGATAAGAGTAGGGGATCCTATCTGTTTCCAGGATGATGTGGACACAATACATAAGGATGCTCTATCATCTATTATACATCGATAAACTATAAAATTTTTAACAATCACCCGTATTTGAAACGAGGTAGAAGATGATGGTCATTCTTGGATAAGTTGATCCCAATCAAGGGTGATGGCATGTGATGGGTGTGGCTATCCACTTCCATTTTTCCTACAAGGATACAGTCTAGTAGATATTTTGTTACTAGAGGTGGAAGGAGCTCCCCCATGTCTACATGATTGAGCCTTAGTCGTTATGTAGATTGGGTGTGAGTGGGGGTTACCCATGTGAGGGGTAACAAATTATGTTGAGGTGCATGGAGCCTTACCTGATGGAATAATGGGTTCATGTTGGGGAAGGGGGAATGTCGAAGTAGTGCAAGGATAAATACAAAGTTTATTATGTTGCATGCACTCCAAACGAACTTCTTGGACTAGCTCTGGAGTGAGTTCAGGGAATTGATGGGTTGGGTTACCATAGATCTCACAGAATGGGAAAGGGTGATTAGTCCATGTATGGGTGGTACATCTATGGTTAGTTTAATTTTAGTTCTAGTGGGAGATATGAGTGCTCCCATCTCTACAAGAATTTACCCCATGCCATGGGCGTTGATAGTGGGTATTTCTCTTGTTACTTCTTGTGAGTGGTGGATGACCAATATAACTAGGAGAGGGGGACCAAGTTTTTCCTAACTGGGAATAAAAGGATGGGGTTATATATGGTAGGTTTTTTAGTCCTTCCATGGTGGTTGATGGTTGGAGAGCCAATTCCTGAAGAGGAAGGGCTACTAGATGGGTGGATTTTTCTGGATAGTGGTCACTAGCGAGGTGGACCCAAGAAAAGCCAATCCTAAAACAATGGAACTCACTAGTATGTGTGCTAGTTGTGTGGTTGCATCCACCAAATTAGGTGTTAGGGGGGGTTACCCTTGTGAGGGGTAACAAATGATGTCCAGGTGCGTGGAACCTTACCTGATGGAATAATGGGTGCATGCTAGGGGAGGGGGCATATCGAAGTAGTGTAAGGATAACTACTAAGTTTATAGTGTGCATGTGCTCTGAACAAATTGCTTGGACTAGATATAGAGTGAGTTCACGAGATTAATGGGATTGGTTACAATATATCTCAAAAAATGGGCAAGGGTGATTAGTCCATGTATGGGTGGTACATATATGCTTGGTTTTATTGTAGTTTTGGTTGGAACTATGAGTGCTCACATATGTACAAGCATTACCCCCATGCCATGGGCGTTGATAGTGGGTATTTCTCTTGTTACTCCTTCGAAGTAGTGGATGAAGAATATAACTAGGAGAGAGGGCCCAAGTTTTTCCTAACTGGGAAGAAGATGATGGGGTTATATATGGTATGTTTTGTGTTCCTGCCATGGAGGTTGATGGTTGGAGAGCCAATTCCTGAAGAGGAAGGGATACTATATCAATGGATTGTTCTGGATAGTGGTGCCTAGCAAAGTGGACCTAAGCAAAGTTGACCCTAAAACAGTGACACTCATTGTTATGTGTGCTAGTTGTGTGGTTGTGTCTACCAAATTGGGGACACCTCCCAAGATTGGAGAGAGGTTTCTCAGGCGTCTAGAATGCGGGGATGTTGTGGTTCCCCTATGATTCTAGATTATATGTGAATGGGTTCATGTGGTAGTGATAAGAATAAAGGAACAATTTCTTTTTTAAAATGTGGGTTATCTGAACAATGTTTTTTATAGTTCTATGTAATCAACCAGTGAAAAATATGCATAAAACAAGTAACATTGTAATATGGTTTTGGTTATTTATCTGTGTGGGAGAATAAAACAAAATGCACGTATCATATTGGACCTATCGTACTTCATCTCAAAAAGCATTGGGCCTTCCAAAAGCACTCTACAGTGGGGCATGAATCCAATGGAAGAGGAGCTAGTGAAGGTATGAATAATCAGTTATAATGATGGGTGAAGGGGGCATATCTAGAAAATGTTGGGAATATTTCCTAATAGCCATTCAAAATCTAATTAAGGTGTGATTTTAGCCCACAATTTCCACCTCGGTAGACAAAACCGAGGCTTGGACACTAAGTTACCTCGATCAAGAACATCATTCATATTTTCGACCTCATAAATGGGTCACGAGGTGGATGCTTTTCAAGGGCTGGGTGACCCAAGGAGGAATGCAAAAAACAACTGCACCTTGGCCTTTGACCCTTCACATCTATCTCCTCGCCTTATGGTGTATCAATGCTTGATTGGGAGTATTTTGGTACCCTATTTCACAATTTTCTAAGTTTCAATGAGAAAAGGATAATGTGGGTTTATTTGGATAGCTATCCCCAAAATCGTAACTTAGACTACAATTTTCTTTTGTATTCCTCTTATGGAGGTTAAAAATGTGTTGTTTATGGTTTCTTTTAGGATGTGAAAGTAGGATGTGAGGTTGGGTTCATGGGCCAACCCCATTGTTTTAAAAGTGGTGCGACCAAAATATTTACACTAAACAAATGAATCCCTTTTGATCCTCCCATATTGCTTTTTGGGCACATGGAGAAGAGCATACTATGATTTCAAGTATCTAGTAAAAATCTTTCGAATATATGGTGATGTCGTGTGCAAGAGGTGATAGTGAGTGAAAATTTTCAATAATTTAGTGTTTTGAATTTTAACATGTGGACATTGCTTTGTCCTTTACAAATCTTGTTTTATCTCTAACTTCCTAAATTTCACAAACAGTCCTTGCCAAAATTGAAAAATCCCTGTGTAACGAGTATGGCGGACGCGTGGGTCCTTACTCTTTAGCTTTTAATATTCCTAGAATGTTATATAATCTAAGAAAGCTTTGAAACAATTCCTATATTGTAGACATGTGGGCATGTATGTTCCCTTACGAATCCTTAAACTTTCTAGGTGGTTTATGCTAAAATTTCGAAACTATCCTAACATTGTGCACATGTGGGCATGTATGGTCCCTTACAAACATTTTAGAGTATATTTCAACAAGAAAAATAAGATGCATTTTCCTCTCTTAAAATGATTGATTTGGAAGGGAGATGAAGGTTTCTGATTTCCTAGATCACACAAGGGTCTCAGGAAATATCATACTCTAAGATTGTCCAAATAGTCTTCTATTCCCAATTTTAATGTGATGTTTTGTAAAAGGAAAGATTTAAATGATTGGAATACAAAGGATACACTTAACCGTCCAGGTGGCAAGCAAGGAAATAAAAGAGGCTATGGTTCTTTTAATCCCCCTATATGTCTATGTGTGACTAAGTATCTATGCAAGAATGAATACCATGACTTATTTTTGTGGATTTTACAAAGTGCATAAAATAAATCTAATCTACTCATTGTAGTAGAAGGATGGTGGACTCAAAAAAATGAATTATATTCAAGACCAGAAGAGGGCAAGGATTTTGAACCTGTGCAAGATGATCAAAGATAATATTTGAGCCAAAGCCACAATTTGAAAAATAWTTTCCAGCAAGAATACACAAAATCTCTAATTGAGAGTGTATAGCTCAAGCTTATAATATTTCATCAACATAAACATAAGTAATTTTTGTTGGTTTTCCCATTTGGACTTCTAGTTTAAATTTTAGTGTTTATGGTGTGTGATTGAGTTCTCTATATTCTTATTCTTTATTTAATTAGGGTGTTAATTACTCTTCACTCCCATGGCACTAAATTTCATTGTTGTTTTAAGAAATGTGTGTGTTTTGTTTATGACAATCATAATCAATAAAAAAAATTAGTTATACATTAATTCCAACACCAAGAATTGATTTGTTTACCAGTTATGTTAATCATCCATGTGGATACATTGTGCATCAAATTCCCTTCGAATGAATGGTGGTTTGAGCCTATAACTTTATTATACATTTAATTGAACCAATTTGACTCCAAAAGACAATCTTCCAAATCCTTTCATTCCTGGAATACTTTTAATTCTTTTGCTACAACACATGATTTTCATTTAAAGATACAGTGGATGATCGACATTGTTCGATTATGTTAAACAAATCCATCATATAGTTTCTTCATCATTGGGTTGACTTAATTTTTTTTTGTAGTTTGTGGAAACTTTACAATAGCTAGAAATTCAATTGTATGCTATGTACAAGGTGTAGGGAGAGACCTGTAGCGACTCATCGACATTATTCCACACACACACACACACACACACACACACACATATATATATAGTAGTGGATATTCCACTAGAATAGCTTTTCACAACAAATCTTACAAGTTTCTACAATCAATTATTATGTAGTGTTTTACTTAAGATTCAAATTTGATGTTATTGTCTTTATAAATGAAATATTGAATAAAGTTATAATTGAAAAAACTAAGTAAATAACACATCATCCACAAAATTTATACAAGATTTACTATGGTAAAACCCAATATGGGAAAAACATATCTAGAATGAGAATCATCTAGGGTTAGGGTTAGTGTTTTTAGGCCCATTTCAGTGGCTCATCACAATTTCAATATTTGGGGTTTATAACCTTCCAAAACCTATTTAAGGCATCAAACAACATTTTTTTTGGTCAAACATTTGTGAGAAAAACTCCCAACCCCTCGACATTGTTTTACACACCCATCGATTTCCAATGGTTTTAAAATCACCTCAATGCGACATTATATGCATAAGTTATGTATCCCACAAGTTGACCTACCTTGTTGGCCACCATGGTACAAAGTAGATGTCAAATTATCCCCCTTTATTCACATATGTGGGAATATTTACATGTGGACTTTCAACAAAATTTTAGAGGGTCCAAAGAATGCATTTCTAGTGAAGGTGGGCACTTTGAACAATGTTGCAAATTCATTGACAAAGTCTTTGAGCACTAACAAGTTTTCATGGTGTAGAGAAACAATGGACATTGTTGCCCTATATTATTTATCGTGTAATATTTGCATAATTATCCAATGTACTATACACTAGAATGGAAACAAGGGGGGGCACAGGGGGTCTATGGTGCCCCAGCAAAAAAAATTGGGTTGTTTTTTATGCATTTTGACTTTTTTTTTATATGTTTTTTCGACCTATTGTAATGTAATTTCAATCAAGGAATATAATATAGTTCAATGGATTAGGGTTTTTTGGATGGTGTGAGATTCTATATATTTTATTGTAATGGTGAAGTTAATACAATGAGAGTTAGAGGTGCAACTCTAAACATTTGTTGGTTTTCTCGGTTAAGGGTTTCCCCGATAAATTTTTGAGTACTATGTGTGATTTTTATTATTTCCTTCTGTTTTATAAAGAATCTCTATGTGAATTACTATACTATAAAGGTTTAAAACCTACAAGAATTGATCCCTAGGCTTGTTACATAGAGGTGCAATGTAGAAATCCTCAATTATAGATTTATAGGAGTTATTGTTTCTTGTTTCCTTTAGAGAGAATGGATCTTGAGGGTTGTTACATAGAGGTGCAATGTAGAAATCCTCAATTTTAAGTTTATATGAGTATTGTTTCTTATTTAATACACTCTGGATGGCTAGAAATTAGTTGTTGAGTGCTCAATGGTATGAAAGTTAGTGTTTAAATATTTATCTATACTATCCCAATAAATTACCTTGGGATTAATAAGAGGTGATCACTTAACATCCCAATGTGAGGCTTTATATTGCATAATTTACCTATCATGAATGAGCTAGATTTTGAATAAATGGCATCCTTTGATCATATGATCTTGGAGTTACCACTCAAAACGTGTGGTTCCACAAATCTTTTGAAATCAAAATATTCTTCAATTACATATGTGACATGTGAATTATGATCTTCACATGTCCTATAAGCATCTTTCAACATGAAAATACATCTTTTTGCATTCATATTATAACCTCCCATATGTTCCATCCATATCTTGATTTGTGCATCCTTACCAAGGAATCAAACTTAAAAAATTTCAAACACCCTTCTTGATGTTAAAAAGGATAAAAATGAAAACACATAACTATGTTTCCCTTCATAATTATCCATTTTCCACATTAGTATTGGTAGCAATTTTCCAATTCACTTGCAAAAGTTTATATTATCAACACTTATCTCATGTTCTTGCATATCATGTTGCATGTAAATTTTCCGATTGACTTGAAAAAGTTTCTATTATCAACACTTATCTCATGTGCTTGCATATCATCTTGCATGTAGATCGATAATTTTTCATCATTTTTCATAAGATGTTGATTTAAATAGAGCTTCATGCAACGTGTGCTTTGATGTTCCCCTTTTGTAAAACAAACCCCCATGTTGATCCACGATTAATTCTTTAAAATATTTTTGATATTTAGGCAATGAAGTGATAGTGAAGTTTGAACCCGTCTCCAAAAAGGGAAGATTGAATGGACCAAAGCCCCTAGTATTGCATCCAAGTGTAAGCATACCAATCAAATAAATGGGAAGATTCATGGAATTACTAATAGGTATTTGTTTCTTATCCAACCTTGGTATAGAATTATTTGACTTATTGATATTGTCATGAATAATGCTCAAGTAAGTGCTTACACTCTTATGTGAAGATAATTTGTTGTCATAATACATATGGTGAAGAATTTCAATATAATGTTTATGCACTAACTAAACTTCTCACAACCATTCTACTTCGATTTTATCAAGTGGCCCTAATATTGTTCATGATTGAAATACATTCATTATTTCATTACTTGGGATCTTAGTTTGCTATATCTAAAGGAATTCGATGACTTCTTTAACACATTATGTCTTATAAACACTTCTAATTGTTATTTTGCATGGTACTTAGTTTATTTTAGGATCTAATTACATACTACAAATTGGGATATTGTTTTAAAAAATGATTGTATATATGAAAAAAAAATTATATTTTTTATTTGCCATAACCTCATGATGATATATTTTTTGTAATAATTCTCTAAGTTATGTTACAAAATAATATTTGATAATTGAAATACATATGGATTAAGATTGTAAGAAATATTTTAATACTATTTAAATGGAAATCGAGTAAAAGAAAGATAAGAAAATACTATGAAAATACCTCCATCTTGGTTCAATTTAATCAATTACAAGGTAGTCTAGTGAGTAGTACAAATATGTAAAAGAATCTATGCTTCCAAATATCTTTGGTCACTCTTTCATAATGAAACATAATTATCGTTCCATTCAACTAAGAGCTTAGTTGGCTTCCTAGCTCCAAGAAACCTTTTAATTTCTTGGCACTCTAAGGTCATGGATCCAAGAACAAAAATACACATTTTCTTTGACAAGATTGTCACAAGAAATAATTCTTCCAATAATAATCTAAGTTTCTAACCTCTCAACATGATCCCACCTCTCAACCTCCTTTTTTCACCCCTTCCTCACCACTTCCTCTTCATGTTTATCAAGTTCCCATGCCCCTTCTCCATGTCTTGTACACAATTATCCATCCACATCCCTTGTATAGATTGTTTTGGGGAAAATTTTAATAAAAACATTAAAAAATTAAATGATTTACATAAAATAATAATAAGTAAGTTGAAGAGTTATGAAACTTGACAATGGTACCTAAAACTTATGAAAACTCGCCATACCAACCAATAATCAAAGTCAAGGAAAGTACCCAATGCTACTATATATTTATGAAATATGAACTATGAGTGAAATAATCAATGAAGGTATCTAATGATACTAGATATTTATATATTTATATAAGTTATATAATCATGAAACCAAATAGTTAATAATCAAGTTTAGTGTGTAAGACATTAACTAATTGTACCATTGCATATCTGCAAGTTATGTATGCCTAACTATTATATATGCGTAACTAACATACACAACTATAAATAATTAATGCCTCTAGTGCATAACACTTGAATGATCACAACAAGGCACGACAACAAATGCTTCATTTAGTAAGATTAACTAACAAAACTACAATTATTCATCAAGAATTCATAATCACACTTTAAATTTCTAACGGGAATCAAAATGAGTGTTTTGGAACCAAGTGAGAAAAAAATAGTGACATATCTAATCCCCAAGCAATATTCTCAAATAACATCTAATATTCATTCCTTCCTAACCTATTATCATTCCATCTTATCCTTTCCTCTATTGGACTATGCTTGAACGTCAACTATATTGACCTAACTTTAGATAGAACCCTTAAGCGTAACTGTCATACATCTTGACCAAGCTTCCCACTAGGTAGGAAGTCTCCATCACAAGTATTGGGGAGCATGGATTAACATTGAACCCTTAAGTGTAAGAGACATAGATCTTCACCAAGCTTCCCACAAGGTAGGCAATCTCCATCATAAGCCTAAGGGAGCATGGATTAACATGTCCCTCTCATGATTCCATGATTTGGACATACACACTGGGCAATGCCTCCATCCTTCATGATAGAACTAGTGTCGACATCCTATATCGAACATTGAGCAACTATTGTGAACTAATATTGAACAAGTTGTACGTCCTTTCAAAACCACACTTACCACAAATCATAATGTAATATTTGAAATCATAAGAGAAAATTATAGTACAAACTATCTTACTAATGTCTACCACATCTAGGTGATATCAAGACTACACTCATTAGGCTATTACATAGTTTAACTCATCAATACTCATATACATGCAGATATATCACAAATTTGATATGAAAATCCATATTTGAATTGACATTCACAACATAATTTTGAATTAGTATCATTTACTAAAATTCCATATATATATATATATATATATTTAAATAAATCACACAACTATCATCATCATGAATATATATATAGATAACTATGTTTAATAGTGTTTTACAAATAACAAGCAATCAAAATACAATTCAGCCATGATGTACCTAGGTTAAAAAAGGGCTTTACATTTTTGGATAGTCATATGCTATTTACTTATATACAACTAGTTACATATATAGAAGTCTTGTTACATAGAGTGACAATATAGATAGCCAAATAAGCACGAAACAAAAGTAGAAAAACAAGGCCAGGTGAAGATAGACGCACTGATTGCAATGAAATTGTTCCATAAACTAGATATGTTGTAAGCATAATATATTACTACAGCTAACTAATATCATTCACTATCTCAACAAGTAAACAAATGAATGGTTCGGAAACTAGTAGAAGCTTTCCACAGTGGATGCAATACTGGTGTGTGTTTCTGCGTGATTTCTGCTAACGAGACCGAGTATACACAAGACTAAAAGGTGTGAGAGCAAGCTGTTACGAAGAATTCAGGAAGTTCCACTATCTGAATTTTTAATCCAACATAGGTTCAAACATGTCCCAACGTAATAGCATAGGTTGAGCCTACATGCTCTCGTATACCCATCTTCCGAGCGCAACTTTAATCTTTAATCACATTTCAAACTATTCTTATAAAGTATAAGATTTGCGCGTGACCATAAATAATGTTTGAAACATGATTACCAGTGTGTCAATAAAGATAAAGAAATTGTACTTTTCCAAATATATATAAAATATGGCAATTTGTAGTCATTATTATAAATTATTTGCATAAATCTGAACAAAATGTCATGGAAATGCACTTCTCTACATCAGTTCATGACTTCTTTCCTTGAGTTTATTTTAACAATTTGAGTTTAAACTTTTTATGAAATAATTTTTTTTGGACATTTGTTCAAATCCGGCAAGAAATTATTAGATCTGTAGATTTGAGTGATTATTTTTGCATAGTCCGAGTGTCCTAAGATTTTTCAATAAGATGAATCTATTTCAACATTCAAAAATGAATTTTAAACCAAAAAATATAGTGATTTCATACAAATTTATATGGCCAAATTCAACAGAAAAAACTATTAAGTAGAACCATTAGACATCTACACGAACTTTTCCTTACTCACTAAAGCATATCTACAATAGATTTTCCCTGCTCACTAAAGCACATCTATATCTACGCCAACTGATGGAAAAAGGGATTTGCGAATAGTTTTTTCAAGGTGTTCTCTAGCTGTTCTACAAAATGGGTTTTTTCGCCTGAATCCAGCAACATAAATTTACAAGAATCACTATTTTTTGTTGTTTGGATTCAGCATGCCAAAAAACCCTTCAGACACGTGGAATATACAAATATAATCACTTAAATCAACCAATCTAACAATTTTTGACCGAAATGTCCCCCAACCTAACAAATGTCCCCCAAAAAAATCATCATTTTATAAAATGTTTATCCTACTATTTTTTTTTAGAATGTTTAACCTACATTCTATTAAATATATTAGGCTAGAATGTTTAACCTAACAATTAAATATATTAGGCTAGAATGTTTAACCTAACAATTAGGCTAATTGTTTAGCCTACATTCTATTAAATATATCTTGAAAGGTTCAGAGTTTGCACACAGCATGGAATAATGATGAAAAAATAGTTTATCTAATGTTCAGAGCGCAACAGCTAGCATCCATCGTCTTTGCTCACATGCCCAATTATTGCTTTTTCGCCATATTGACATTACCATCTCCCTCGATCAACTTCAACTTGAATGAGTTGTAACACGTGTTTTTAGATGCTACTTCCTTTTATATAATGTTTAATTTTGGTTTAAAATATAAAACTAAACATCACATTGGAAAAAACAATCGATGTACTGTAAACATTTTTAAAATATAAAAGAAAACATTACATTGGAAAAAACAATCGATGTACTGTAAATATTTTACTTTTTAAAATTTAGTTCATTTTATATAATGTTAAATTTTGGTTTAAAATATAAAACAAAACATCACATACATCACATTGGGAAAAACAAAATCATTTGACTATTTTAAATGTTAGTTCATTTTATATAATGATAAATTTTGTTTTAAAATATAAAAGTAAACATCAGATTGAAAAAACATTGTGTAGTGCACACGTTTGACTTTTGGAAGGTTATGTTTTCATATCAGATTTGTTTAGAATTTCAAACCAAAACAATTGTGTAGTGCACACGTTTGACTTTTGGAAGGTTATGTTTTCATATCAGATTTGTTTAGAATTTAGTTTGAAATGTAAGAAAAAAAGAAATTGTATAATTCAAGTGGATTAACAGTTACTTAGTTTGAATTTTAAAATATAAATTGAGTAATGAAAAATTGTGATATCTCCAACAAATTTAGATGATAATTATCTCAAAAAATCTAAAATATTAATGTTTAAAAAATATATAAATTTGCATAAAATAAAAAGGTATTTATGTAAAAAAGATATTGTGTAATATGATTAATCATAGGAGGTATCATTATCATGTGGTTGCTTTCATTAATCTAAACATTTTGTTATATTCTAACTTATATTGTAGTGGGTTAATTCTCTCACATAATAAAGGATTATAGGTTCATATCTGGTATAGGTTCATATGTTAGTTGAATTTGATTAAGAAATGGACATTTTTTAAAAAGACAACTCAAAGCGATATACTTCACTTTTTTCTTCCAAATGAAATTTTTTACTTTGTATTAAATTTGGAGATAACAAAATAGTTACAATTCTGTGTCTAAAACAATGGAGGAGTGTATGTGCCATGATCATCTAAGTTCCCGAATAATGTCCCTATCATTATATATGAGGGTTATATTAAGTAGATTTGGAAGAAGCATATCAGCCCATCCCCAAATGTTAAAGCAAAACTTGTTGTAGCAAAAGACTACCCATCCCCATACAAATGAAAGTGTCGAATCTACAAGCAGAAAAATTAGAAAAGTGAAAACAAAAAAAGACAAAACATCAGGCAGTGAGCTAGAATAGAGTAAAGTGGTGGGTTTGGCTCTCAAGTCCACCAGTCTAGAGATGATAGGATAATACCCCAATGAGTTGCGAAAGAGTTTTTTTGGATAGAATATCAGCTTCTGTATTTTTCTCTCTGAAAATCTGAGTGAAGTTGATCTGATTGAAGGTCTGGAGTAGATCAATGATTCTATCCTTTCAACATTCCAAGGTCACTGCTTGTAGCTTTCCTTTTTTGTTTAACCAGTCAATAATAATTTTGGAATCTCCACTCACATGTAGATTCAAAATATTATTACGAGTGGCCAAAAATAGTGTAGCCCAGGCGTCAAGAAGATCGACTTTTGTGTTTGATCCATTTCCACAGTTCAAGGTCCAAGTGATCCAAGTTCCATCACAGAGGTGTAACCTTCCACCGGCTCCACAATGTAGGCCGAAAAATTGAGAAGCTTCGTCAAACCATGCACAGTTTCCACTTAGTTGAGTGAGAGGTGGAAAGGCGCGAGAGGCAGAAATATTTTTAAGTTTTTTGGGGTTCAACTCTCCCAAGATAAAGAAACAGATAATATTCACTCAGATGGGTATATTCTCAAAAATCTCTTTGTTGTGGGAGATCCAACCATACAAGCAAATAATCACTGGTAGATCAGGGAGGTTTGTGACTTGTAGAGACCAATTCTCCAGGAAATCCTGCAAATTTATGCCTATCGACATCATATTTTGTTTTAGAACTGTTAGGATTTTAATCCATATCAATTTTGTAATAGGACAGGTCCAAAATAAGTGGAAAATAGATTCAAAATGGTTGTGAAAGAGGTAGAAAATATTTGGACCTATCCATCCCCGACATTGAAGAGTATCCCAAATTAAAATTTTGTCATTTGCAGCGAGCCAAATAAAGAGTTTTAATTTTAAAGGTAAGGTCCAATGCCAAAGTTTTTTCCGCTAGCCCGTGTACCTATGAGTCCAGATAGTAGAAGTGATAGCTTTGTAAATGTTTCTTACAATAAAAAATACAGAGCAGTCACCTCCATTCCAGAGAAAAATGTCATATGCAGCGTGGAGATGGATTCCTACACCACATAATGTCGAGCATAAGGTGGTCCATTCCCAATCTGAAGTGCCCGATAATTCCAGATCAACGCTTAATTTCCATATTGTACAGGTAAGCCTATCATCAGTGGGGGATTGACCTTGAAAGAGGAAAAAAATATTTGACAGATTTAGCTGCTCCAGCAGATCCCGTGAGAGGTATGTCGCTAATCCAAGCCCCAGGATCGCGTCCCTGCCAATATAAATCTCAAATCCTGAACCCAGTTTCTAGCAAATCCATTGGTGCATATATTTTATATTCTTTGTGATGGATAGACAGGTCAAAGAGGTGTTTTGAGTGCAAATATCCGGAAGTCTGAGCCATCGAGCAATGGATAGTGGGAAGATGTATTTCCCAAAAATCATATGGTGCCATATGACTTCTTGAGTTATTGCACGCCACAACAATCTTGTAACCAAAGCTTTATTGAAGATGTTGAGGTTACGCAATCCCCAACCACTAGTCGAATTTGGTTTTGCAATGAGATCCCATATATAGGGATGAATAGTGTGTTGATTTATGTTGCGAGATCAAAGGAAAGAAAACATCATCCTTCTGATCTTGTTTAATATGGAGGAGGGGATAATGGTAAGAGCCATCTAGAAGACTGCCTGGATCTCAAGCACTGATTTTAGAAGAATAAATCTCCCACCCAGAGAGAGCCATCTGTTGCTCCAACGGGTAATACGAGATTCAAATTTAATCAACAACCAATTCCAAAAAGAAGTTTTGTAGCAGTCCAGCCCGAGGAAGTAGCTTAGGTAATGAAAACCCAGTGAGAGCTCTTGATAACAAAAAGGAAAAATGGATTTAAAGGTTGCAAGATCTGCCTCCAAGAGGCCAGAGTAGTGGAAGGTAGATTTTACTTCATTTATCTGGAGGCCCGAAGCACCACAAAAGGTATTAAGAATCACCTTGATTTCCAACCATTCGTTTAAATTTTCTTTCGTGGCAATGATTATGTCATCCACAAAAAATAGATGCAGCACAGAGATCAATCTAGAGACTTCTATGTCGGTAATAAGTACCTCTTGGTTTTTTTCCTTGAGAAGAAAGTGTAAGCCTTGTAAAGGCAATATGAAAAGGATCGGGGAGAGAGGGCATCCTTGTCTCAAGCCCCTTTCATTTCTGAAGAATGATGTAGCTTCTCCATTGACCAGAACCGCAATGGATGCACTAGTCACACATCCCATTAGTGAAAGATTTATTTTTTTATATAAAGGGGGAAGACTTTGCATGAAACATGCATAATGTTGAAAAATGATTTTAACAAACATTTATTTATGTCATCTTAGTAACATATAGAACATATAGTGTTAATATATTAATATTCAATTGTATGTTTCTTTTTCCAAGAAAATAATGGAAATTTGTATTCCATAATAAAATGAAAGTTCCATTTTTCATTTGCTTAAACCACAATACAAAAAAAAAATTATGTATAGGTGCATATTGCATTTACTCAAATTACATAATTAATGTACCTATCATTTCTCATCCTTTAAGAAATAATATTCAATTCTTCATTTTTTTCCCTTCTTCTTTTCAACTTCTTCCCACCCCTCTTAAGACAGAGACACAATAATTAACTCTAAGTCATAAGGTTGGATATTGTGATTTATAAAGGGAACATGTTACTTATCTGAATTATGGGAATCGATTTTGTTACATCTCTTTGTTCCACCTAGAGAGAGTTCAAGTACAACTACCTCCATTTAGGGGGGAATTTTTGTATTCATATCTTTGACTCTATCCTCCGAGGCAAGAGTGGATTTCCCAATTGGCACTAATAGATGTTAATTTACCTCATTCCAATCAATGTCATTTTATGGTCCTTTTTGGGGGGGAAGACAACATCGGGTATTGGAACAAGTAACTTGTAGATGTCTTGGAAGGTAAGATATATGGCACCTCAATGTTTTGTTCTTATAATCCAAGACCTACTTACATTTTAAAAAATTCCCTTTAAAAACCATTTTGTTTGAAGACCCTTTGTAAGGTCTATCTGAACATGAATAAGAGCATATCTTCACAATCTAGCTACATCTCTCTCAAAATGTAATTTTATGTAATTTTGTGTTAGGATACAATTAAGGGAATGAAGGAATGATAAAAATTCTATCACTTCCCCAAAACTAAGGACCCTCCTCAAACACTTTCCAATAATCAACATGATCATAAAACTGTAAAATAGAAGAAACCTTTGGAGAATAGTGAGATCTCACACTTATTTTTCCAAGATGAATCGATCCATTGATACAGAGATAATGTAGGAGGCAAATACCCATTAAGCCTACAAAAAACCACATATTTTTCACATAGTGAATGTAGATGGGTTACCTCCAACACTATGATCTCCACCACCATAGATTTATCAGCATGCTCCATTATATAGGCACTATAAAGGGTAGAAGAATACAAAACTTTTAGAAAGATAGATTTTTTTCATAATGCATCCCTAAAAGACATAGGTTTGGAGGTTGAAGGCACCCTGAAATGACCATTCCTCCATGCAATTACAATACCAAAATGATAATTGGATATTATCGTATCAATTGTGTAAACAAAGGATTTTGGTCTTCAATCTATTTTTTGTCATATAGTAATCATTGATGAGCCATGATAATCCCTTGTGATAAATCCATTTTTTTTTAAACCAACATCGAATGATCATAATGTACCCACAAACTTAAAGTGTTATTGGAAAGAGACCTAACTATAATCTTATAGGCTACCTTAGAATCAAAGTCAATGTCCAAAAATGAAAAATATATCTTTCATCAAACACTTGAAATGTGTTAGAATTTTCAGATCCCAACCCAGTTTCAGTCTCGCTGATTTTTCAACCAAAGTTAAATGTCGAAACTCCAGTTTCAGCACTGTTTCAGCATATGTTACAGCATTGTTTCAGCATATGTTACAGCACTGTTTCAGCATATGTCTCAGCACTGTTTCAACATGTGTCTCAGCACTGTTTCAGCATATGTCTCAGCATATGTCTCAGCACTGTTTCAGCATATGTCTCGGCGTTTCAACATATGTCTCAGCACTGTTTCAGTATATGTCTCAGCACTGTTTCAGCATATGTCTCAGCACTGTTTCAGCATATGTCTCAGCACTGTTTCAGCATATGTCTCAACACTGTTTCAGCATATGTCTCAGCAATATTCCAGCATATGTCTCAGTACTGTTTCATCATATACAAACTTAACAGAAAATAAACTTCATAACTGAAACATGAGGATTTTGAACATCGTTTTCAACGCAGAAATAAAATATCAGCAGTATGCAAAACTCAGAAAATATAGACACAAAGATTTTTGGTCTAATTCGACCCTGGAAAAACCCACAAGGGGAAAACCAGTGAGAGAGGGATTTTTATTATTTATGAGCTTCTGAGAAATTTCTTTTACAACATATTCATCTTCAAAAATTTACACAAATTTATCTGGACTTCCTGTAGCTTTGCTCCTCGATTTCTGAACCAGAAATCCATAAAACTGTATGGTTGTCCCAACAATTAATGTTGTACGGAATGTCCCAAAATTTGTGCCAAAACTCTGCTAAGACTGTAGGGAAAACCCAACATGAACAACTCCTTGTAAACTGTGTTGTACGGCCCCCAAGATTCGTGCCAAACTGTACGGAATGTACAGAAATACACTTAGAAATGTATTACAATAGTTACCTCAATTTTTGTGCCAACAAATGTTGTACGACAGCCTTGGAATGCATGCCAATACTCTCAGAAATTGCAGTTGTTGTCCTCCTCGATTTTTGTGCACATTAAATGTTGTACGACCTCCACAAATCTGTACTATACAACCTGTTCTTCCTTGTTGTCTGCTGCCTCGAAATATGTACTTATCTTTGCCTTGGGATGCATGCTCTCCTTCAACAAATGTTGTCTCTTTTCTCAGCTCGATCTCTCTCTTGCTCTTGGCATCTCACCAAAATCTAACCTTGGCATCTCACCAAAGGTCCATTCTCTTGGCATCTCACCAAGAGTCTCTTGATCTTGGCATCTCACCAAAGATCTGACCTTGGCATCTCACCAAAGGTCCCTTCTCTTGCCCTCTCTTGTTCTCTCAACAAGAATGCTTGAACTACCCAAGAATGGGTGCACCCTCTTGCCCAAGTCGACCTCATGAGGGAAGGTGAGGGGTTTTCTAATCTAACGGCTGAGATTAGATTAGATGGGTGGATGAGATTTGGTGTCTCTTCACTCACCCTCACTTTAATCATAAAGTTATATTTTAATTTTCATCTCACAAATTAAATGACTAGGACCCACATTAGGCACTTTCTCCCCCTTAGGCGCCCAGGGAAGAGAAACACTTGCCTTGGTACTTTATTTTAATTAAAAATTTAACACTCCCTCATATCGAGGAAAGTGTTGCTCAACACTCCAAGCTTGTCCCTGAAAAATACAAACTTGCCCCCGTTCAATGACTTCTTCAGTCTACACACATGAGACTCTCTCCCATGCACCTCAGGCTTCTTCCCAGAGAAATCCTCCTCAGGAGTCATGCTCCCCACAACCCTGTGAGGACTCATGTTCTGCAGATAAACTGCAGTGTAGCATGCCTCAACCCATAGAAATAGTGGCAGCCCTTGATCATGTAGCATGGCTCTCGCAACCCCAACAATGGCCATGTTCTTCCTCTTAGCAACCCCATTCTACTGCGGGTTGTAAGGAACAGTCAACTCCCTCCTGATGCCCTCTCCTGCACAGAAATCCATAAACTCCTTGGAGGTATACTCACCCCCATTGTCGGATCTCAGGACTCTGATTTTCTTCCCTGTCTGGTTCTCCACAAGAGCTTTGAACTCTTGGAACTGACTGAAGACCTGTCCTTTGGTCTTCATGAAGAAAATCCAGGACTTCCGAGAGAAGTCATCAATGAATACAACATAGTA
>ML785156.1:212997-248573 GCA_009831015.1 Picea engelmannii
AACGCATGGTGCTCTGAACTGAAATCTAGAACGCCCGTCACCAACTCCCTCAAAACTCTCAAATCCCCATGGTGCAAATGTGCCATCCTCCTGTGCCATATCTCACATACGTCACTGCTGCTACTGGTAGAATGAATCAATGCTCGCACTGGATGGAACAAGAACTTATACAACCTCTCATGTCTAGTACCAATCACTTTGGCTGAAGTGATGCTAGACCCTCTGGGGAAAAGAAGCACCTTCCCATCACAGAACAAGACCTCATAGCCCTTCTCCTCAATAGTAGAAACTCATACTAAGTTCTTCTTCAAGCCCGAAACATAAATAACCTCTGTCAAAGTCATGGGAGGCAAAGACTCCCTCCGCAATGATACGGTCCCACAACTAGCCACCTTGACTTCACGGTCATCTCCAAGCACTACCTTTGCATCTCCACACTGAGTAATATCCATCAAGTGCTCATGAATTGTTTTCATATGGAGAGAGGCACCACTGTCAATATACCAAGTATTGGGAGTAGTGGTCCTCGAGGATAGACACGCAATCAAGGAAAATTCCTTGTCAAACTTGGTGGAAAACTCTTCCACCTCTGCTGAAGTTGTTGTTCCTACTTTCTGTTTGCTGAAATTTCTGCCTCTCTTCAACTCAGCTCTGATACCATCTTAGAATTTTCAGATCCCAACCCAGTTTCAGTATCGCTGATTTTTCAACCAAAGTTAAATGCCGAAACTCTATTTTCAGCATTGTTTCAGCATATGCTACAACACTGTTTCAACATATGTTACAACACTGTTTCAGCATATGTCTCAACACTGTTTCAGCATATGTCTCAGCACTGTTTCAGCATATGTCTCAGCACTGTTTCAACATATGTCTCAGCACTGTTTCAGCATATGTCTCAGCATTGTTTCAGCACATGTCTCAACACTATTTCAACATATGTCTCAGCACTATTTCAGCATATGTCTCAGCACTGTTTCAGCATATGTCTCAGCATTGTTTCAGCATATGTCTCAGTACTGTTTCGGCATATACAAACTTAATAGAAAATAAAATTCAGAACTGAAACATGAGGATTATGAACATCGTTTTCAATGCAGAAATAAAATATCAGGAGTATGCAAAGCTCATAAAATATAGACACAAATATTTTCGGTCTAACTTCGACCCTGGAAAAACCCATAAGGGGAAAACCAGTGAGAGAGGGATTTTTATTATTTATGAGCTTCTGAGAAATTTCTTTTACAACATATTCATCTTCAGAAATTTACAAAAACTTATCTGGACTTCCTGTAGCTTTTCTCCTCGATTTATGAACCAAAAATCCATACAACTGTACGAATGTCCCAGCAATTAATGTTGTACGGACTGTCCCAAAATTTGTGCCAAAACTTTGCTAAGACTGTATGGAAAACCTAGCATGAACATCTCCTTGTAAACTGTGTTTTACGGCCCCCAAGATTTGTGCCAAACTGTACGGACTCTACGGAAATACACTCAGAAATGTATTACAGTAGTTACCTCAATTTCTGTGCCAACAAATGTTGTACGACAGCCTTGGAATGCATGGCAATACTCTAAGAAATTGTAGTTGTTTTCCTCCTCGATTTCTGTGCACATTAAATGCTATACGACCTCCACAAATTCGTACGGTACAACCTGTTCTTCCTTGCTTTATGTTGCCTTGAAATGTGTACTTCTCTTTGCCTTGGGATGTGTGCTCTCCTTCAGCAAATGTTGTCTCTTTTCTCAGCCTGAACTCTCTCTTGCTCTTGGCATCTCACCAAAGATCTGACCTTGGCATCTCACCAAAGGTCCATTCTCTTGGCATCTCACCAAGAGTCTCTTGATCTTGGCATCTCACAAAATATCTGACCTTGGCATCTCACCACAGGTCCCTTCTCTTGCTCTCTCTTGTTCTCTCAACAAGAATGCTTGAACTACCCAAGAATGGGTGTGCCCTCTTGCCCAAGTCGACCTCATGAGGGAAGGTGAGGGGTTTTCTAATCTAACAACTGAGATTAGATTAGATGGGTGGCTGAGATTTGGTGTCTCTTCACTCACCCTCACTTTAATCATAAAGTTATCTTTTAATTTTCATCTCACAAATTAAATGACTAGGACCCACATTAGGCACTTTCTCCCCCTTAGGCGCCTAGGGAAGAGAAACACTTGCCTTGGTACTTTATTTTAATTAAAAATTTAACAAAATGCAAGCATTCCATTAATTACATTGCAATTAAAATCATTTTGAAGTAATGCTACTCGTTCCTTTCTTTTCATTGAGAGCGTGCTTGTTGGAATACATTATTCATTATGGAACTACAGAATTTAGTTTGTGTATGATTTTTTTAGTAAACACTTCGCCTGACATCCCCACTGCCATAGTATTTCTTGCAACCAAGAAAAAATGTGTAAACACTTATTCATACAATTGGGGAGTAAGCATTTCGTCAAACATTTTATGAACAACCAGATAAGACACCCAAAGTAAAATCTCACCCTGGCAAAAAAAAAAAAAAAAAAGAATAATTATAACCAATAATAGAGAAAAGACCCCTTCTACTAAAATGTTGACCCCGAGGAACAAAAAAATGCATCATTGTATGCAATAATAGATCAAATATCCCTTCTAAAATGTTGTTCTCTATCAATGTTGTACCCTTCTCTACTAACATATTCATATCCTTCAACTCAACGTACACCTTGTTTCACCATTTGAGAGAAAATATTAAGCAACATGGCCTTCTCCATAGTAATAACAAGTAACACAAACTTGAAAACCTAAAGTGTATGATTATTTTAATTAGTTATCTTTTTAGATCAAGATCTATTAAACATCTAGAGAGAAAATATCAAATTCTCTTTTCATATTTAAAAATTTATAACTAAAATAATGCATTAATGTTTTGTATTATTTTCTTCATTACAACATAAATTTTTATTTTTATTTTATTTTAAATTATAATCATTGAAGCCTAAAGGGGTTGGATGTAATGGTGAAAAACAACGAGTTTTTCACCATTGGGAAAGGTTCAATTCCCATGAAGGCCTAACATGGAGCTATGGGGGTACCTTGAGGTAGTGGTGGAACGTGTGGTTGCACCCAAAGATATTATATTAAATAATATCATGACCCGTGCACACATAAGTGGATCAAAGCCGACTGTTATGTCCTCCAAATTAAAATTCCCTGAGACGTAGGACAATTGGTGACAAAGTGTGCTATTAAGGCACTGTGTGATGTTAAGTCACTGGTTCAAAAAGGGACAAAAAATCTAGCCATGTTAAGGGTTGGTGTGGCTCAGGCCGGTTGCGAGCCCTGAGTGATTTTGACAGCTTAGATGTCTCTAAGTCGTGGTTTCTCAAGCCACAAGCTGGTCCCACGGTTCACGGATAAACTGGCAAACAAAAATAAATAAATTATAATCATTGATGTTATACATCTCATTTATACTTTCCTATTAGATCTCCATAAATACATTTTCAATGTAATAATGAATTTTGTTTAAATAAAGTGTGTAAGTGTAGTATGTATATCATCAATGTAATTGATATTCAATAGAAATAGCCTAAGTGCAAGCTAATGATGGTCTCTCATGATGCATTAGTGACAATGAAAATATGAAAACGGAAAAATATTTTTTAACATGGAAGGATGATTCGAGGTACTTATACAACTAATTTGAGTACGCTACAAGAACATGAACTATATGAAACAAGTTAGCTTCCAAAATATAAAATTTGTATTTATGAATGTTTTGTATGAGTATGAAGAATTCCATATTTAATAACTAAGGTATGTTTTTTTTCTACAAAATATAATTCATAATTCATGTTAGCACAACTATTTAATACCTATCATTGTTATTTTTAGAATTGTGTATTGTTAAATTTATATTATTTTAAATTAAGAAAATTAGCATAGACATGAAATTATGGGGTTAAGCATCAGTGCACGATCTAAGGGTCTTAATATAATAAGAAAAAATATTATACAGTTTGTACATCTCAATCTATTTAGTGGAACATATATTTTTTTTTAATTGGGTAAGGTCATAAAATGTTATAATAAGAATTATTCCTCTATATTTTAAATTCTTGATATGTATCAAGACAACTATAAATAAAAAAACAAAAAATAATATATTTGTAATCTACATAGTCAAACCTATATGTATGTGTATCTTCATTATCGATGTATTTGTATAGCATGTTTAAAAATAACATCGAAAATGGAGAGTTTGAAAGGAATCCTAAAAAAAAGGGAGGTTGTGTGGTTTTTTCAATATTAATCATAGGGTGAACTTAGATTGGAGTTACCGATCCAAAACCCTAGAGCTCTGTAACGATGCATCCATCGCTGCACACTCTGACACTAGCGTTCTGAGGCTACGGACTAATCTCTACAGGTAAAGGCATCACGAGATCACTGTGCATCCAGGATGAGTTCGGAAGAGGGGGGGAAACCCCCCTCGTACATTGATATCATTGCCAATGACAGGAAGGGAACCCGTGCCAAACGACCTGCATTCGAGCCGCCGCCGCACCTGCGTGATCATATTTTCATCCAAGAATAGGGGCTTAGGAAAGAAATGGATGTAGAACCTAGTACGTCTCATCCAAAAGCTTCTAGAGGATGGGAGCCAGACAAGTGTATATCACAAATGGAAAAACCCCCACACTATCACATCAAATCTACACAGGTAGGGGAGAACACCTAGTTTATGGTGGATCATACTTTGATCGGTAAATTTTTAGGCCTATGGCCAACCGAGCGCGATCTCACACGCTAGATCAAGGATTGGTGGAACCCCAAAGGAGACTATGAAGTTCATCTTAGCTCCAAGGGTTTCTCCACAATAATCCTATACAACCTCGAAGACAAGGACAAAATCTTTGACAATGGACCGTACTTCTATAACTCGGCGGGACTGTTTCTGCGATTTTGGACACACAGATTCATCCCAGAGAAGGAGGACTTAACAAGAGCACCAGTATGGATTCGTCTGTACTCATTACCCCAGGAATTTTGGTTGGAAGAAATACTCATGGGTATTGGGAACACAGTGGGGCGATATGTAAAGGCATCGGAGGCTACAAAGATGAGAAAGTATACCTCATATGCTTGTGTCTGTATCTACATGGAAATCTCAAAGGCTCTGCCAGGATCGATTACGCTAGAATATCAGGATGACGACTGGAAGAAAACTATTGATTATGAACACATCCCCTTTCGCTATAGGAAATGCCATGAGCACGACCACCTCTTCAGAGACTTCCCTCTGAATGCTCCAAGCACCAAGGCTAACGACGGAAAGAAAAAGGACGGCTTCACCAATGTCATAGGTAGGTAGAAAAATCCACCAAGAAAATAGAACCAGTGTACGACTCCAAAGATCCCAACTAAAAATTCCTATGAAGTTTTGAATCAGTTGCCAGAAGAGGAGGACATACAAAACCCTCACCAAGAAAAAATACAGGCGAAGGGTAAAAGTCCTGAGGAACCCAACTTGACTCAAGACAAAGAAACATCCCAAGTAGCTCAAACAGGTACAGACAGAGACACCACCATCCAGATGGATGAAATTGATCTAGCGGACATAGATCTAGAAAAGTTGGAGGAAGCTCTCAACCAAAAAGACCTGCAACACATTTTTGTGGATCAACTCCGTAAAGTCCATAAAGTGTTCACAAACTCCACCACAGCATCTACGACCAGACTGGGCATAACTGCTAACCCAGGGACAAAACCCAAGAGAGCAGCCAAGGAAAACAAAAGAAGGGGATGCAAAACAACCCACCAGCTTATCAAAGAAGCAAGAAACCTGATGATAAACTCAGGCTAGATATACAGTTTATCAGAGGGATACCTCCATCCCCCCCCACCTTCCTCATGATGAAGACAATTAATTGGAATATCAGAGGGCTTAATGGTAGATCCAAGCAGAGGATTCTCTGAGATTGTATTAAAGCTAAAATCCCAGATGTCCTACTCCTACAAGAAACTAAATGTGCAGGTCAGTAAGCTGAAAATATCTTCCGACGAAGCTGGAAAGGGTGTGATTTCTTTCATCAAGATTTAGTTGGAGCCTTAGGAGGATTGTCCATTCTCTAGAATCTACACACTATCACTTTGCAACAACCCTTCTCCACGACAGGTATGCTCACAACCTATTTCACGGTAATAGGTTCTACCAAGGAAGGAGCCATCACAAACGCTATGGACTACAAACCGCACAAGAAAAGGAAATCTTCATACAAAAAATATAGCATGTCAAAACTCTACTGCATACGCCCAAATGGATCATGGGTGGCGACTTCAATATGATCTTGACACTGGAAGATAAAACTGGAGGAAACAAACGACTGGAGAAGGATAGTGGTAAGTTCAAAACCCTAATAGAGCAGTTAAATATGGTAGACATGGAAACATGAAATGGAATCTTCACTTGCTCCAATCGAAGATCAGGACACCAACATGTAGCCAACATATTAGACCACTTCCTGGTAGTTGAAACCCTTCTTGAGGGCGATCTAGCAATGGAAGAAAATATAATGCCAAAATTAGGGTCAGACCACTAGCCTATTGTCTTTTGTCTCGATCCTGGAATTACTCCTAGACCCAAACCCTTCCACTTTGAAATTTTCTGGCTCTCCCACCCAGACTTCTACCAGCTGGCACACACCTGATGGATCCAGGCTGAAGTGGAACATGGCACTCACATGTACAAATTCGAGCAGGGCCTCAAGAAATTCAAGCAACAACTGAAGAGCTAGAACAAATCCACTTTTGGAAACATTTTCCAAAGGTAGAAGGAAATTGAATGTAGGCTTGAAGACCTGCAAAGAACCTTCATCTCAGGAAGCAGAACTCCAGATCTAGTGAAGGAAGAAGAACAACTCCAAGCAGAAATGGAGGAACGGAGAAATAAAGAAGAAATCCTTTGGCGACAAAAATCCAAAGTTCAATGGCTCAAAGAGGGTGAGGGAAACACAAAATTCTTCCACAGAACAATGATACACTGCCGATACATCAACCGCATTACTCAACTGGAGGACACTCAAGGCATCCCTATAAGGGATCATGACCAAATAGCGGAGGAACTCAACTCCTACTATAAAGATCTTCTTACGGAGACCATCGAGAATAGGGAAGAAGAAATCCAAAAAATAACGAATCACATACCCTCACTGGTCACCCCTAAGCAGAACAAAGAACTCCTAAGGCCCATCACTCAAGTCGAAGTGGACCTAGCAGTAAAGGAAATGCCCCTAGGAAAATCACTAGGCCCAGATGGCTTTATAACGAACTTCTTCCATGATTGTTGGGATATGATCAAGGAAGAGGTCTGGCTAGCGGTAGAAGAATCGAGAACGTCTGGCCAAGTAATCTCTACACTTAGTGCAACTTTTCTCACTCTCATCCCCAAGAGGAGCATGTTACTCATCCCAGGAAGTTCAGACCAATATCTCTCTGCAATGTCATTTACAAAATAATCACCAAGGTCATTGCAACTTGCCTTAAGCCACTCTTACCCTTTATTATCTCCAAAGAGAAAGATGGCTATGTGGAAGGGTGAAAAATCATGGACAGTGTTATTCTGGCGAATGAGGTGATCCACTCTTTGAAAACGAGAAAGACACCAGGTCTTCTTATTAAACTTGATCTCTCAAAAGATTTTGATAGAGTAAGCTAGAAATACATGTGCTCCATGCTGGAGTCCTTTGGTTTTGATAAACTCTGGGTCAATTAGGTTCTCAAGCTCACCTCCTCATCCTTTTTCTCCATCCTAGTCAATGGGATACCCTCCCAGCCCTTCTAGTCCACCAGGGGAATTAGACAGGGTGACCCTCTCTCTCCCTTCCTCTTTGTGCTCATGGCAGAAGGGCTAGGTCGCTATATCAAAGTGGTGATCCTGGAAGGATCCCTCAAAGGACTGCCCCTTCATAACATTCATCCAACACCTTCATACAACCAGTTTGTCGATGACATTATTCTAATGAACACCCCTACTACACGAGAAGCCACCAATCTAAACTCAATCCTCTCTAACTTCACGAAAGCTTCAGGCATGCTCTTAAACCTGGACAAATCCAATATTTACTTTTTCAATACGCCGGTCATAGTACAGAACCATCTTTCAAGACTTCTAGGAATTTCTAAGAGTTCCCTTCCTTCCATTTACCTAGGCATACCTCTCATAGGGGAGTCGCCACAATCCATTTCATGGGATAGCCTGCTCCTGTCTATCTCCAATAGGCTGAATAACTGGACCTTTAGACCTCTCAATATTGCTACCAGACTGGTGCTCCTTAAGTCAGTCCTACAGGAACTTCCTACCTACCTTTTCACTACTCTGGTTGCACCTATCTCAGTAATTCGAGCTATCAAGAGCCTCCAAAAAAATTTCTTGTGGCATGGCCACCAAGCCAATAAAAAATGGGTGTTGGTTGACTGGGATAAACTTTGCAAACCAAAAAAGTTTGGAGGACTGGGACTTCGTGATCTGGGAAAGCTCAATCAAGTCATGGGGGGGGAAATGTGGTGGAGATGGTTACAACATCCGACATAACTCTAGGCGCAAATTTGGAAACAAAAGTATGCCCCGAATACACATACCAACCAACTAATCAGATTCAACGACCACATCCATGGATCCAACATCTGGAATATGGCCTAGCAAAATTTCCCTCTCATTCAGAAGCATGCTTTTTGCGAAGTAAGAAATGGAGAAAGTGCACTCTTTTGGCAGGACTCGTGGTAGCAGTTGCCCCCCCTAAGTGACTCAGAAGGTCTCAATCCTCTCAAACAGAGGCTCCATCTGTATATATTTAAGAAAGTTAGAGATCTCTAGAACCCTAACCACAAGAGAGAACCCTGGAGACAATGGAAAACAGAGAGAACATAATTACATCTCATGGACGATATTGATCTCCAAACCTGGCAAGAATGTGCAGCTCATCGGAAAATACCAATCAAAGAGGGACTGGACATCCTACAATGGGGACACTCTACTAAAGGTATCTTCTCCATTAAGGAAGCCTATTACCTGCAGGGCAACTACCAAAATCAAATCCCAGAAATAATCTGGAGTAAAATCTAGAAAAGCATCTTATGGCCCAAAGTCTCCATTTTCCTTTGGCTCAAAGCTCAAAATCGCATCCTCACTTGGGATAATCTTATAAAAAGAGGATTTATAGGCCCCTCCAGGTGCGCCCTTTGTCACCAAAGAGAGGAAACCATGGAATATCTCTTCAAAAAATGTCATTACAGTCAACAGATCTGGGATTGGGGGGGCCAAGCCATGAAATGCTCCAACAGAAATAGAAGCAGCATCAGGGATACAATTGCGAACTAGGATGTGATCTCCTTCCATAACCCAATTCTCCACTGCATCTGGGAGATGCTCCCGGGGTTCACCTTATGGGAAATCTGGAAAGAATGGAACAAACGAATCTTCCATTTGAAAACTTCCCTTCTTGTTATTACGTGAGAGAGGGTTGAGAAGTTAATTCAAGAAACGGTCAGTAACAAACCTTGGAACCATGATGATATTCAATGTGTTCCTGAGGAGGAAAACATTCTTAAAAGTTGGAATATGAAAATTCATGTATGCCCTCTAGTGAAGGTAAAGGGCAGTCGATCCAATAGCCCCACAATTTGGACCCCCCCTCCATCAGGCTTCATCAAGATAAACTTCGATGGTTCCTTTAGGGGAAACCCATGACCGGCAAGATTCGTCTCAGTCCTTCAGAACCATGTTGATGAGATCATACATCTGGTAGCCGGATTCCTAGGTGAGAATACAAACAATGTTGTGGAGCTCCTAAGCCTTATTCGAGGTCTCCAAGTTGCAACCCACAATCAATACCATCAAGTCACAGTAGAGGGAGACTCTCAGATCATCATCCAACTCATCACCAAAATCCTGCATGGAGAACATCCAAGGCGAATCTCCCCTAGCTGGAGACTTTCAGGATTTATGGAAGATTTCAGAGCTATTGTCCACCCCAATCTCACCATAATCCCCTCTCATGTGAAATGAGAAGCAAACAAAGTAGCAGATCACCTGGCGAATGCGAGAGTTGAGACCAGGTTAGAACTCATACATTGGCAAGACAATCTTTCTGATGATACAGACCTCTCGAGGCGTTGCAGAGACCTTTGCGAGTAGTGATACCTTAGCCCCAGATGGGGTGACACGAAGGGCAGCTTCGCCACTTGGCTTAGCACTGAACCATGGCTTAAATGTTGTAGGTCACTCCCCATCCCTTCAGTATTAAAGATGGGAGCAAGCCATTACAACAGTCATACGGATGCGGGAATTCTCCCTCACGCGAAAGAGCCGGCACTGCAAACATTCAATATGATCGAGTTAAGGAGGATCCCACGAAAATATGAAAGCGAGGAGGTTGAGACATAGCTGGTTCATTCTTGTTCTAAAACTCCTTGCCGACTGTGAACTCTCGTGTGATTTCTTCTGTATCCCGTCGAATACGGGGGTGTCTTCTATTCACCCCTCCTTCACAATACCAAGGGAGTGAGGTAAGCCTCGTCATGGTTCGGCTTGGGACACCTGCGTTGCGCAACGACAGAGAAGGCAACATATGGAACACACACTCTTGATGGTCAATTCTATCCTTAGGTAAAGAGAGAGATTCACCTGTATTGCACTCCATGCTACTGTCACTGAGTCTGCAATGAAGAGGAGAGCCCATACTCCACCAGCTCGGGATAATTGGAAACCCACAGACATGAAGCGAGTTGAAATTCCTGCAATTGAGCCTGAATTACAAGTGGGAAGCAGCTTGAAGAAAGAGCCTGATGAAGAGTTTCCAAACTACTACGTAGAGGAAATACCATGCCTGAATGATATTGTGACAGCCTTGGAACCTCAAGCAACAGACATGAAAAGGAGGAGGCTCTGCAAGGACATCCCAAACTGCTACGTCGAGGAAATTCCATATGAAGATGAGGGCTCGAAAAGATCCTGTGTGGTAATGGTGCACCACACAGACATTTCTGCCATGGACAAGGACAAGGTTGGAGCTTAAGCGGGGAAAGAAACCTCAGGCGAGGCAGCTACCAATGAATTGTATGCTCCACTCCTCCGTGCAACACATCTGGATATCGTGTTCGAACTCCGAGGCCAAATGGCAGACCAGGAGCACAGAGCCCTCCTCATGGGACAACGCTTGGACCTGCTCCTGAACGCTTACTCCAATGCTCCAGCTAATTGAAAATGCCCAACGTGCGCACAACTGTTTGTCATTCAGGTCAAATCCACGTGTCAGGAGGACGAGAGAGACTGGTCATCGGGTATTTGAGTTTGTCTTTTAGTCTAGTTTTCAATTATGTTGTTGTTCAGAGTTAAGACAATCTATTGCCATCTGTTCTGGTTTCCTTTGGGAAGGACAGTTGGCGAAACAATATTTTAAGTCTATCTTCCTAGACATGCTACACTTGCCCCAAACTGTGCTGGTTTCTAGTAAAATGGCAGCACATTTGGTGGCACAATAAACTTATATCTCTCTGTATTTTTGTTAATTTTATATAGCAGGTAACACACTTTTCTACTTGAAAAAAAATATATTAACCATAGGGTCATGATTCCAAAACTAAATTTTGAGAAACCATCTCAGGAATCAGATGATCGGGAATTCTCAACCCTCCTAATAAATTTTTAATTTTAGGAATGGATGTGCATTATAGGAACTTGCACATGTCATAAGAACATTCATGTTTTATAAAAACACATGTTTGTTCCTAGAATGTGCACATGCTATTGTGATAAAATGTTCACACCATAAAAAATATTTCTCTTTTCCCTTTTCCCAATGCCCATTATAGCACAAAATATACCCATGCTACCGTATAATCTCTAAAAATGTATACAAAGGTTTTTCTTCTTTACACCCCATGCCTACCAACATTGAATATTTATAGAGTGACAAACATTGTTTTTGAATGGTGTAGATATTCCACCTCAAAGATAATGATACCTTATAGAGGATCATATGGTGGTTTGAGGCTTTGTTCATGGCCCTTGAGCCCAAAAAAATTCATTTAGGGCCTAAAGACCTTTTTCTAATCCCTTAGACATGGTAAGGGCCCCAACAACAATTATTGTTGTGAAAAACGTATTCTCGGTGAGCATATTCCTAGTGACAGGCCAAATATCCCCTACCGAGGTCTAAGGTGGTTGTTTTAGGACTACTTCAGGGAGATTATATTATAAGGACTCATATAGGGACTAATCTCCATATGTTCATTCATTGGTTGTGGTAAAATCCCCAAGTTTCAAACATGGTGCACAAAACTTCCTAATGGAACTCATTCCCAACTCGGAGGCCTTGAGCATATCTTCACAATCTAGCTACATCTCTCTCAAAATGTAATTTTATGTAATATTGTGCTAGACTCCAATTAAGGGAATGAGGGAACGAAAAAATTTCTATCACTTCCCCAAAACTAAGGACCCTCATCAAACACTTTCCAATAATCAACATGATCATAAAACTACAAAATAGAAGAAACCTTTGGAGAATAGTGAGATCTCACACTTATTTTTCCATGATGAATTGATCCATTTATACAAAGATAATGTAGGAGGCCAATACCCATTGAGCCTACAAACAACCACATATTTTTCACATAGTTCATGTAGATGGTTTGCCTCCAACACTATGATCTCCACCACCATAGATTTATCAACATGCTCCATTATATAGGCACTATAAAGGGTAGAAGGATACAAAACTTTTAGAATGAAATATTTTTTTCATAATGCATCCCTAAAAGACATAGGTTTGGAGATTGAAGGCACCCTAAAATGACAATTCCTCCATGCAATTACAATACCAAAATGATAATCAAATATTATCCTATCAAGTGTGTAAACAAAGGATTTTGGTCTTCAAGCTCTTTTTTGTCATATAGTAATCATTGCTGAGCCATGAGAATCCCTTGTGATAAATCCAATTTTTTTTAAACCAACATCGAATGAACATAATGTACCCACAAACTAAAAGTTTTATTGGAAAGAGACCTAACTATAATCTTATAGGCTACCTTAGAATCAAAGTCAATGTCCAAAAATGGAAAAGATATATTTCATCAAACACTTGAAATGAAAGCATTCCATTAAGCACATTACAATTAAAATCCTTTTGAAGTAATGCTACTCGTTCCTTCCTTGTCATTGAGAGCGTGCTTGTTGAAATACATTATTCATTATGGAATTACATAAGTTAGTTTGTGTATAATTGTTTCAGCAAACACTTCGCATGACATCCCCACTACCATAGTATTTCCTGCAACCAAGAAAAAATGTGTAAACACTTATTCATACAATTGGGGAGTAAGCATTTCGTCAAACATTTTATGAACAACTACATAAGACACCCAAAGTAAAATGTCACCCTGGCCAACAAAAAAATGCATAATTATAACCAATAATAGAGAAAAGACCTCTTCTACTAAAATGTTGACCCCGACCAACAAAAAAAATGCATCATTGTAGGCAATAATAGAACAAATATCCCTTCTAAAATGTTGTTCTCTATCAATGTTGTACCCTTCTCTACTAACATATTCATATCCTTCAATGTACACCTTGTTTCACCATTTGAGAGAAAATATTAAGCAACATGGCCTTCTCCATAGTAATAACAAGTAACACAAACTTGAAAACCTAAAGTGTATGATTATTTTAATTAGTTATCTTTTTAGATCAAGATCTATTAAACATCTAGAGAGAAAAAATCAAATTAGCTTTTCATATTTAAAAATTTATAATTAAGATAATGCATTAATGTTTTGTATTATTTTCTTCATTACAACATAAATTTTTATTTTATTTTTATTTTAAATTATAATCATTGAAGCATAAAGGGGTTGGATCCAATGGTGAAAAGTAACAATTTTTTCACTATTGGGAAAGGTTCAATTCTTGTGAGGGCCTAACCTGGAGTCATGGGGGTACCTTGAGGTAGTGGTCAAATGTGTGGTTGCACCCAAAGATATTATATTAAATAATATCATGACCCATGCACACATAAGTCGATCAAAGCCCACCCCTATGTCCTCCAAATTAAAATTCCATAAGATGTAGGACAATCAGTGATGTAGTGTGCTATTAAGGCACTATGTGATGTTAAGTCACTCATTCGAAAACTGCGGGGAAAAAAAATCCAGCCATGTTAAGGGTTGGTGTGGCTCAGGCCGGGTGCTATCCCTGAGTGATTTTGACGGCTTAGATGGCCCTAATTCGCAGTTTCTCAAGACACAGGCTGGTCCCACGGGTCATGGATAAACTAGAAAACAAAAATAAATAAATTATAATCATTGATGTTATACATCTCATTTATACTTTCCTATTAGATCTCCATAAATACATTTTCAATGTAATAATGAATTTTGTTTAAATAAAGTAAGTCTAGTATGTATATCATCAATGTAATTGATATTCAATAGAAATAGGCTGAGTGCAAGCTAATGATGGTCTCTCATGATGCATTAGTGACAATGAAAATATGAAAACATATATATATATATTTTAACTTGAGAGGATGATTCAAGGTACTTATACAACTAATTTGAATATGCTACAAGAAAATAAACTATAGGAAGCAAGTTAGCTTCCAAAATATAAAATTTGTATTTATGAATGTTTTGTATCAGTATGAAGAATTCCATATTTAATAACAAAGGTATGTTTTTGTTTTTGCAAAATATAATTCATGTTAGCGCAACTATTTAATACCTATCATTGTTATTTTTCAAATTGTGTATTCTTAACTTTATATTATTTTAAATTAAGAAAGTTAGCATAGAGATGAAATTGTGGGTTTAAGCATCATTACACGATCTAAGGGTCTTAACATAATAAAAAAAAATATTATATAGATTGTACATCTCAGTCTATTTAGTAGAACATATCATTTTTTTTAATTGGGTAAGGTGATAAAATGTTGTAATAAGAATTATTCCTCTGTATTTTAAATTCTTGAAATGTATCAAGAAAACTATAAATAAATAAAAATAGAAAATAATATCTTTGTAATCTACATAGTCAAACTTGTATGTATGTGTATCTTCATTATCGGTGTATTTGTATAGCATGTTTAAAAATAACATCGAAAATGGAGAGTTTGAAAGGAATCCAGAAAAAAGGGAGGTTGTGTGGTTTTTGAAATATTAACCATAGGGTCATGATTCCAAAACTAAATTTTAAGAAACCATCTCGGGAATCACATGATTGGGAATTCTCAACCCTCCTAATAAATTTTGAATTTTAGGAATGGATGCGCATTATAGGAACTTGCAGATGTCATAAGAACATTCATGTTTTATAAGAATACATGTTTGTTCCTAGAATGTGCACATGCTATTGTGATAAAATGTTCACACCATCAAAAATATTGTTCTTTCCCCTTTTCCCAATGCCCGCTATAACATGGAAGATTATATTATAAAGCCTCATATAGGGACTAATCTCCTTATGTTAATTCATTAGTTGTGGAATAAGGACCTTGTTTTTCTCTCCCAATGGTGGAATATGAATTTACTCCAATATTTGGTGTGCAAAAATCCCTAATGGTGCCCATATCCCACCGAGAGACCAAATATTCCTTAGAAAATATCTATTTGATTTTTGAAGTACTAGCTCATATCGCATAAGCTATAGAAGCTTTAGTTTAGGCCTAAGATATTTGTTTTCTCCCCTAACCGTGGCATAGTCCTTAAACTACATTAGCGTTGTGAAAAACATAGTCATGGTGTAAATATATGCAATAGAGGACAATTATCCCCCTATTGAGGTTTTATGTGGTTGTTCATGGACTACTACATGAATATTGATCCTATGAGGATTCAATTAGGGCCTTAGATCCTTATGCTCCTTCCCTAACCATGTTTAAGGCCTCACATCCCTTATGTGGTCTAACAAACCACTCAATTATAACATGCATTGCACTAGTAGTCCAAATATCCCTTAGAAAGGATTTGTGTGGTTGTTTGAGCCCAGTCCATGACTCTCGATCTTAAGAAGACTTGTTTTTGTTTTTTTTATACTTCCATAGCGATGTTACAATCACTAATACCCACTTTTATTCTGGAAAACATACTAATGGAATCAAATATCCCCTACATGGGTCTTATGTGGTTGTTCTAGAAAATTATGGGTCTTATCCATTTTTTTTCTATAAAACATAGTAATGGAATCAAATATCCCCTAATATCAAATATGATTCATGCATCATCTGAAGAAAAAAAATAGAAGGTGTATGTCATAGGTCCATCAATGTCCCTATATGTCATCTAAAATCATCCCCTCATCTGATGAAAATAAAAAATTTACCTCATACAATATGAGGGTTAACAACTTATTCCAACCTAGGGACAAGTTCTCTTTCAAGAATAGTGCATGAGAACCTTAGACTTTTGAGTGGTACATGTTGAGAATATTCTCCAAGCAAATGAAATAAAACCAAATGATAGGGTGGATTCACATCACATCGCTAAAAACCACATACAATGTCCATATAGTTCATTATATCAAAATTGGCTTTACAAAAATGAATGACATAATCCAACAATGCCAAAGATAATGCGAAATGAAATCCAATGCTCATGCTACAAAGCTTATTTCTCCTACCCTACTCTACTTAGCATGAACATGACAATGTTAGGTATAATCATATAACCTATTGAGCCATGTTCTCATCTCATCAATGCCACAACCTATTCCTTTATGTTTGTTAATTAACCAAAACAAGGAGATTCTCATCACTAAGTAAACATGAACTAAAAGAATACATAATATGATGTCTACAATGTGGAATTAGATCATAGACATGGTATCCAATACAAGAATTTGTGAAAGACATCGATCATAGGTAAGGTAGCCAATAGAAGAATATATGAAAAGGTGGCACAACCCAACAAGTGCCAAGTCAATCTCATGTTGAAGAAAATTGATATAAGGTATGAAAAGTCATATGGTATCCCCTCATCAACCTGCAAAAATTCACCTATATGCCTCTTCAAAGGAAAATATGCATGTAAGACATTATTCATACCTTCAAGAAACTAAGGTGTGGCTAGATCCAACAAATATAAATTTGAAGTATGAATGAAAATTTCATATCTATGAAAATTTTGTGTCCACAATTTAGGGTTGTTGTCCTATTTTAGATGTTCGGAAATTATCACTACAAATTTGAAATTTAAAATATTGTTGTCCCCAACAATTTTCATCATTAAACACTTTTCCATCCATATTTTCACACGAAAATTAAAAAATATTTAAAGATAGCAATGGATGGATTTTTTTTGGATTTCTTACATCTAAAGTCTGAAAAACGTTTGAGTTATTTATGAAAAAAAATGGCTGAAAATAATACAAATCTTGGTTGTCATAAGAATGGCCTAAATGATCAAATAAACTCCTAAGCATAGCCTAAAGGATAAAATAAACTTCTATGATGTAGGAGGGAGAACAAGGCTGAATGAGTTCTGAATTTGGTGCAAAAACATCCACAACACACGGCTGCAAAAACTCTACACAATCATGACCCAAAACATGCTTCACATGCTACCCAAAATCTTCAAGTCATCATACATGGTTGAAAAATACCATCAAAATTTTATGTGAAAAAATCTAGTTTATCTGGCTACCCAAGAGACAAAACATTTGCAAGTTTGTCCTTAGAACCATCATCATTTCTATCGTAAATGGTATCACCATCAAAATGAAAAAAAAATATATCCCATTTATGGATTTCATTATGGAAGAGAGCATCAAACTCATGGTTTTCATGCTCTCCGTCAAAGGATGTTTTTTCTGCAATGTCTTCCTTTTCCAAATCACAAAAAGGTGTATCACAAATTTCAAAAAATTGGAAAGGAGTGCAACTCACTATTTTCTTGAATGCTTTATTCTCCAACAATATCTTCCCAATGAAGTGATTCTTCATGTTCTTAGCCTTCTATGGGGGATTAAATGGTTGATTTACCATCAATATCTTCACAGGGATTGTCCTCATTCCTTTTATCTTCAATGGATTCATGCAATGGTTATTGATCTTGAAGGGGAACATGATAAGGTTTTTCATCTATGTTTTCTTCATGTGCTTGATCTTCCATGGGACCATCAGGTGATTCATTTTCCATAGGTATGGGTTGTATGCGATCTTCAATAATATTTTCATATTTTCCCTCCCCATAATGAAGATCCCAACTCTTGAGGACTATCATAAAAAATATGCAAATGTAGAGATTTGCTCCTTACCAAGATTGCAAAGCCAATATGTTTCCTTCTCATCAAAGGTGCATAGAAAAGTTCTCATCCAAAGATCTTTGTGAATAATATGAAATTTTTCCATGACCTTAATGAAATATGCAACATGTAATAAGGATGAAATATGACATCGATAAAATAATGGAATCAATAAAATATGAATCATAGCCTTAATTTAGAGATCCCTAAATGTCCAAGAAATTAGGTGGAGCATATGAATACTACCAATATTTTAATTCTTTCATTCTTCCCAATTTTCAAATATTGAAATATGAACATAAAATTTACAAAATATATTCATACCTCATACCCAAATGCAGTGGAGTCACGAAAGTGATCCTTGAAATTCCTTCAGAGTATTGCTTGCTTCACTTTACAAGCAACAAGTCTTTAAAATCTATAAGGAAAATGACTTCTTTCGTTCATGGAATCAACTAATTAGGAAAATATCTTCAAAATAAAAGCCTCATCAAAATATCATCAAGAGTAACCTTCAAATTTCTCACCAAATGGACCTCGTCCCTAACAACATCACTAAAACGTTACCTCTTGGCTCTAACTTAGTCCAAAATTCCCCTAAGCACAAGTTCTGAGACGAGAGGGAATGTTACAAAAGATACCCGCTATCACTTAATGTTCCCTACCATTATCTCTTAACACTACATGAATCATAGCCTAGCGGGGGTTCCCTATGGTTAGTTGAACTCAGTGTTTTGTAGTATGATTTGGGAGAAAGAAAGAGCTTAGAAAAAATAAATAATTTTGGATATTTTTGGTTTGGGTGGTAGATGGAAGAGAATATCAATGCCTTGCTTTGTTTGGGCTATGGGGTCATGCATGCAACCTCAAGGGGAAATTGTTCAAAATATCTAAAAGGAAATTGGATTGTAATAACAATATACAAAGGCTCTATATTGAGGAAGCCAAACATCACATATTTTAGGAAGGGAAGGGTCTTCAAGAATTGTACCACTTTGAGAGTGTTCTTTTCCTAAAGAGATTAAAGTACGTTTTTGTTCTCAAGGAATTATAGGGAAAGATTCTATCTCTTTAAAACAACATAAAAAAAGGGTTATCTCTTCCAATATAGAAACATTACTCCTCTATGGTGCCCAAATAAACTTTGACAATCCAAACCTACAACAAAAATCCTACCAATGTGCTCCAAGAATATATACCACATTTCAAAGAGGTTGTATATACATTCCACAAATCTTGGACGAAGATAAGGAAATTTTAGTCCAAAACTTTGGAGCTCACAGCTTACAAATGGAGAGAGTAAACCATTATATATGAATCAACTTCATCTCCTTTGCAATAAACAAGTATTTGTTTATCTATATCAATTACTCCTCAAAGGAATAATAATAAAATAATAATCTCAATAAATTTCTTACTAGAAGTAGAAATGATTTGTTGAGATCCCCAATTCATTCCAAGAGATCACCATAAAATACCCAAAGAAAATAATAAAATAAAAATCTCAAGTAACTAAGTCCAATAAACAAGTCAATCAAATTGTAATATAATGGAGTTAGTTACAACCACCTCCAAGAATAGAGATGGAGAGAAGGGAACCTCTTTTAGTTGAGAGGTTGACCATATAACAACCTCCAAAAATAGTAAATGATTCTCCCTCCACATGAGAACTCTCCAAGAGATGTGTCTGCATTGAGAGAGTAAGACATACTCAAACTAGTGGTCAAAATAGGATGAAAATTTTTCCACAACAAATTTTATTAGTACCATAATTGTGTCAGTTTTTGCTATACTTCATATTATAACCATAATTTGAAAATCTTGTGGACATTATTCTTCTAATGGCATCAATTGACCTAATTATGGGCACTCCATAAAAATATAAGTACTCATGAAGCTAGGGCCCTCCATCAAAATATGCAATGGAAAATGTGTAGTGAACAATGAACAACCCTATAATAAAATCCAAGTTCTTCAATGGAAAATGTGTAGTGAACAATGAACAACCCTATAATAAAATCCACTAATGACATGTGTAAATACAATAAAAACCTAAGGTAGCAACCTCTCACAATGCTCATGGAAAGTCACAACCCCCAATGCAAGTGTCACAACTTTCAATGCATGTAAAAACACCCAACACATGGACACAGTGCCCTAGGAAATATAATAAATACAATGTAGGGGTCACAATGCTGCATCCAAAACTCTCAAAGAAACTCCCCGTGCGCCACAATTTCCAAGGAAAACAACCTTTTCAAAATCTACAAATTGTATGTGTTATGAAGCCATTAATGAGAAAACTTGAGTTCTCCTCAAAGATAAATGCATAAACCATGCCATGTTAACATCAAAACCCGATGTCGCTCCATCAAATAATGTGAATGAGGTAGACATGGTTCTCCATCAAATAGTGTGCATGAGGTAAAAATGACAAGGTGAGTATTCCATGCCAAGTTAATGTCTCAAAACCTTATGTCGATCCATCAAATAGTGTACATGAAGTAGACATGGCTAGGTGAGTGCTCCATTAAAGTAAATATATATCTCATCAAACCTCCTTATCATAAAGTGATAGACATCTCAAGTATGAAGGTTCTTCGCCAAAGACCACATCTCATAATATCATATTAACAAGTTTACAAGAGATAATACCACTATGACAAGATAAATCAAGTAAGGCAAGGTGCAAACATCATCATATAGACTAGAGACCATATAGACAAAACATGAAGACCACCAATACATAAGTCACCGACCAATATCAAATAACCAAAAAACATGCCACCACTATCCATATGAGAATCAATTGTTACTATGAAAAGAGAAATAAAGGCAAAGAAAAACATGAAGGGAAACCATAGATAGGCCACTCACCAATATCAAAGCATCAAATAACATGCCACCACTATCCATATAAGAATCAATTGTAACCATATAGAGAGAAAAGGTACTAATTAGATAATCAACCATATAAACCATTGAATCAATATGCAACAGTCGGTGCATCGCCATGATGAAGTAAGATGATCAATGCATCATCTAATAAAAATAGAGAGTGGAAAGTGTATATGTTATAACCATCAATATCCATGTATGTCATCCTGGAAGGTCGCCTCATGTGATGATAATTTTAATAGGAGAGGTAAGCAGAGCTACTAATTGCCACTACATTTTTGCACGAAACTAAATATCCTAAAAGCATATATATCACCGCTCTTGCAAATCCTGAAAGACGTATCTCATGAAAAGCGTTCACTGTGTAAACATTAAAGGATTCACTAGCTCCGTGTGGTTCTTCTTCTGCTAATGAAACCAATTATCTATAACAATAAAATTCTTGAGAGGAATAATGGGAGGTCGCATCTGATAAATTGTGAAGCAAGAAATGTAGAGAGAAAAGAATAGAACAAAAAACAGTATATTAGAATATATGAAGAATACAAAACGAGTACATGAAGAAGTAAGTCTGAAGAAGCACTATGCAATGGGAAATAGCTGAGCTAAATAGGGTCAAGCAAATCAAGAATAGAAAGTACAATTGGCAATGTACAGTTAGCTTGTCGAGGTTACATTATATTTAACACTCCCTCTTAAACTCAATAGTGACAATCATCAGAACTGATTATGCCTAAGTGCTGTCTCTGAAAATCAAAAACCGATTTTCCTAGTGGCTTTGTAAAGATATCAACAAGCTGATCTCGAGAACCATAGAATTGTAGTGCAATATCACCATTATTGACTAGCTCACGTATGAAATGAAAACGAGTGTCAATGTGTTTGCTTTTCTTATGAAACACATGATTTTTGGATAAAGCAATTGCTGAAGTATTATCAGAAAAAATAGGAGTTGGATCCTTTTCTGTATGTGACATATCTTTCAATATTCTTCTTAGCCACACAACTTGACAGGAAGCTGAGGTAGCAGCGACATACTCTGCCTCTGTAGAAGATATTGAAACAATTGACTACTTCTTTGATGCCCATGAGATTAGGTTCGTGCCCTGTTGAAAAACATGTCCAGATGTGCTTTTCCTGTCATCTAGGCTACCTGCAAAATCACTGTCTCTGTAACCAGAAAGTTGATTACTATCAGATTTAGTGTACCATAAGCCGAAATTGAGAGTTCCTGTAACATATCTCAAAATTCATTTTGCCATTTTCCAATGAGAATCTTTGGGGAATTCCATGAATCTGGAAAGAAGGCTGGCTGCATACATAATGTTAGGCCTAGTTGTTGTAAGATACAACAAACTGCCTACTAAATTTTTGTACAGAGTAGAGTCCACCATAGGACCTTCATCATTCTTGCTCAATTTTGTGCCTAGTGGTATGGGGGTTTCTATTGGATTGCATTCTTCCATGCGAAATATTTTGAGGATGTCTGCTACATACTTTTGCTGACAGACAAAAGTGCCTTTGGTTGATTGATCAACCTCAATCCCTAAAAAGTATTTCATTATGCCAAGATCTATCATCTCAAACTCAGATTGCATGGCATGTTTAAAATTTGTTAACTCAAGATTTCCCGTATAGATCATGTCATCAACATATAAATATACAATCAAAATTTTACCGTGCTGATCTGCTTTGGTGTAAAGAGTTGGCTCATTTTGGCTTCTAATGAAACCACTTTTGATCAGATAAGTGTCAATTCTATTGTACCAAGCTCTTGGAGCTTTCTTTAAGCCATACAAGGCTTTCTTCAACCGATATACTTTGGCTGGGTGCTTTTGGAATTCAAATCCAGGTGGTTGATCGACATAAACTTCTTCTTATAAGAAGCCATTCAGGAATGCTGACTTGACATCCATCTGGTATACTTGCCATTTGTGTTGGGCTGCTATGGCCAATAGAGTCCTTACAGTGTCTAATCTTGCTACTGGAGCAAAAGTTTCACCATAATCAGTACTAGGTTGTTGTGAGAATCTTTTGGCAACAAGTCTTGCCTTATGTTTTTTGATCTGCCCTTTTTCATTGAGTTTAGTTTTGTAAACCCACTTGACACCAATACTCTTCTTGTGACTTGGAAAATCAACAAGATCCCATGTCTTGTTCTTCTCAATGGAGTCAATTTCTTGGTTCATGGCTTGAACCCAATGTGGCTCCTTAGTTGTTTCCTTAAAAGATGTAGGTTGACATGACATTAAAGCAAAAAGGTTGTGTTGTTCAAAGTCATCCAACTGCTGATGGATTTCTCTCAAACTTCGAGTTCTCTGATTTTGTGGTTCAGAGAATGATTCTCTGCTGGAATTTGAGTTATCGTGAGAATTTTCAGGTTGTCGTTGTACTTGCAATATTGGAAGAATAGTTTGAGGTACTTGTTGTTCTGAATTTTCTGCGTTTTCAGAACTTGGCAGCAATGGATTTTGACTGTCCATTTCTTGATTTTCTAAATCATTCCAGAATTGATTTTCCAAAAATTTTACATCTCTGCTGAGAATTAGTTTCTTGGTGATTGGATTGTAAAGTCTGTAAGATTTAGATGTTTCACTATATCCAGTGAAAATACATTTCTCACTTCTGTCATCAAGTTTCTTCCTTAATTCGGAAGGTATGTGAGCGTATGCTATGAATCTGAATGTCCTTAGATGCGCTACATTGAGCTTTGTCCCACTCCATGCTTCTTGAGGAAATTTCATCTTTAGACTGGTGGTTGGAGATCTATTCAGGAGATAAACTGAGCATGCTACTGCTTCAACCCAAAACCTATTTGACAAACTTTTCTCTTTAAGAAGTGTTCTTTCCATATTCATTATTGTCTGATTTTTCCTTTCAGCAACTCCATTCTGTTGTGGAGTATACCTGGTTGTTGTTTGCATGACAATGCCTTGTGATTTGCAGAAATTTGCAAAGTATCTGGAGTTTTATTCTCCACCTCCATCCAACCTGAGTGCTTTGATATATTTGTCACTCTGTTTTTCAGCTTCTGCCTTGAATTATTTTAATTTTGCGAAAGTTTCAGACTTGTGTCTGAGAAAATAGATCCATATTTTTCTGCTAAAATCATCAATAAACGTTAGAAAGTAAAAGCTACCACCTATTGACTTTGTTTGCATTGGTCCACATAGGTCAGTGTGAACAAGTTCAAGATGTTGTTTGGCTTGATTGGAAGACTGTGGAAAACTAATTCTCTTATGTTTTCCAAGTATGCAAGACTCACATGGGGGCATTTTCTCTTTAAAGATAGGAAGACCTTTGACCATGGAGTTCTTCTGAAGAAGACTTAGACTTTGAAATGGTAGATGTCCAAATCTTGTATGCCAAACCATAGTTTCATTCAGGGTTGATGCACTTTGTGCATATGGTTGACTCATATTTGCAGTTCTGAGTGTAAGGGGAAACATCCTATTTCGAGTCATATGGATTTCAGAAATCAATTTTCTGCTTGGGATTTTGTCATATATCTTGCAAGATGCTCCCTCAAAAAGTACCTTATAGCCATGTTCAATGAGCTGTCCTACACTTAACAAATTATGTTTCAAATCTGGAACATGATAGACATTGTTTATGTCTTTCTTTACATTCTGTTTAGTAAGAATAGGAACAATTCCCTTTCCTTGAACTTTGACTAAGTAATCATTTCCTAGTGTAATATCAGATGGGATTGAAGAATCAATGCATGAAAGTAATTCTTTGTTACCTGTCATGTGATTGCTGCATCCACTGTCCAGCAACCAGAGATCTTTAGGTTGTTGTTCAATTTTGAGGCACGAAAGAAACATACCTCTTGAGTTTTCTCTCATGTGATTTGGCACATGTGCTCTGCCTGAGAGCTGATTTGTTTGCTTCTTCCTGCATTCAGATTCATAGTGCCCATACTTTCACGAATTTCATGAGTTCTTTGTTTTCTGCTGCAATCTTAGACAAATTGAGCAATTTTCAAAAATGCTTTAAACGATGCTGCCTTCTGCAACAATCTTTCACAAATTTGAACAAACTCCTTGAAATCTTCAACGTTTTTGCCTTCTGAAGCTCTTCTTCATGAATTCTTTGATGATTCTTGAAAATTGTACAAGAATCTTTAAAGTTTTTTCTTCTGCACTCTCTTCTTCCTCGATCTTTCGAGCATTGTACGCTCTACGACCTCGCGTGAGCTTCTTACGCTGATCTTTTGAGCATATGAGCGGACAACTTCCTCGTGGAAGTTTCCTGCGAGGATCTTTCAAGAGTATGACAGACAACTCTCCAAGCCTTGTGAAAAGTCTGTGTCGAATGCTCTCAAGATCCATGAAGCTCTGCGCTGTTTGAGGATCATGTTTCTCTCCAGCTTGTGTGAAGAGGCTTACTACTGTAGCTCTGATACCATGATAAATTGTGAAGCAAGAAATGCAGAGAGAAAAGAATAGAACAAGAAACAGTGTATTAGAATATATGAAGAATACAAAATGAGTACATGAAGAAGTAAGTCTGAAGAAGTACTATGCAATGGAAAATAGCTGAGCTAAATAGACTCAAGCAAATCAAGAATAGAAAGTATAGCTGGCTAGGACAGTTGGCAGTGTAGAGTGAGCCTATTGAGGTTACATTATATTTAACAACATCTCAATCTTAATGTTTTCTCTAATTTTTCCCAAATTTTAATTAGAAATTTAAATTTTTCTCAAATTTTAGTTAGAAATTAAAAAACATGAATGGAATAGCAGATTTAAATGGTTTAGATTATATATTTTTGACATGGGAGTTTTTGAGATGCAAAATAAATTTATACATTAAAAAAATTGAATAATGTAAAATTAATTATGATTTATATGGTATAATATAAAATTTATTTCTCAAATTTCCAAATTTCAATATAAAATTATGATTTCACCAAATTCCAAATTACAATGATAGTGTTTCCCTCAATTTTCAATCTCCAATCTGTCTGAAAATGTGCCAAATTTCAATATAAAATTATGATTTCACCCAATTCCAATTAAAATTCCAAATTCCAATGATAGTGATGATAGTGTTTCCCTCCTCAATTTTCAATCTCCAATCTGTCTGAAATTGTGCCAGCACAAGATCTTGAATATCCACGTTCTCAGTGCAAGTTTAATCTGTCGTTTCTCACCATGGCGTCATTTAGCTCTCAACAGTTATGATTGTATTTTGTTTATATGTCCTGTTGTGCCTGCCGACGCGTTTGGAAGCACAGTTGCACATGAAAAACAAAGAATTAAAAACAATTATCACGAGGTGATGCCAATGGACAAATGGGCAAATCTTGAGTGACTGACAGAAGGTCTAGTGTACTGTGCAAATCTTGGAAACACAGTTGCACATGAAAACAAATAATAATATACAATTATCACGAGGTGATGCCGATGGACGAATTGGCAAACCACGAGGGCCCGACAGAAGCTCTGTTAGGTTTTGCACGAGAACATTCAACAGATTATGATAATTCAATTACTTTTTACCTTCTCCTTTTAAAATTTACTTTTTTAATATAAAATATCTTTTCGATTGCAGATAAAATGTCACATTTTTTGTCATTCAGTATTGAACAACAACAAACACAATCAAACACAATCAGTCGTCGGGAATCGCAAATGCTTTAAATGTTCGACCTCACACTGGAAAAATAAGGCAAAAATAGTTTCACGTGGTAATGATAAAATGTTCACGTAATTGCTGGCCTGGATTGCTCTGGTTCAGGTGCACAGGTATTGTTTTTCTGCCGATGTTCATGTAACGGCTGACATAGAATTTCTTTGTTCACATGCAAAAGCAGTTGTTTTTAAGGAAAAATAAGCATTGCACACCCTTTGAATATATCTTAACGTTGGAACGCACTTTTATAGTTTAGTTGGGAGGCACATTTCAATAATAGGTTACAGTATTTTTGTTATTCATCTTTCATCAATTTAATTATTCAAACCTATTTTTGATGAGTACAAACATTTGCAAAACATCATTATATTATTTTATTAACAAAATATACTTTTCTTATAACATTAGATAATGTAATTGTTTTATATAATTGCATTATATTATATATTTGATTTATATTATGTAATTGTCAATTTTTTTCATTAAAAAAAATAAATTAATGAGTTTTCTATCTTTTGCATTGATTTAAAAAAATATATTTAAATAAATAAATAAAAAATAGTTGAAATTAGATACTCACAATTTTTGGCATTAAACATTATATGATCAACAACTTAGATAAATCATGAACAAAGTATAGATGGAAAGAGTGAGGTTTGAATGAGTACCTATTATGTTCAATGGCAGCCAGCAATTCATCCACAACAATTGATAAATCATGACCACCGTATATAACAATTGATAAATCATGACCACCGTATATAATGAAAGAGTGAGGTTTGAATGAGTACCTATTATGTTCAATGGAAGCAAGCAATTCATCCGCAACAATTGATTGGTAATAAAATCTTTGCACTTCCCATAGTTAAAATATAGCCATTGATACAAATTCTTGTTATAGTAAGTGTTGATGGAATAATTAATAAATTTTTTGTTATCATATTTGTTGATCCTAATAGTTAATAGCCTAGCTTCATATTGGTTGGCATTGGCATTTGAGTGGATATGGAATTTCAAACTTAGATAAATGTTTTTGAATCTGATAAGATCTTTGACTTAAACTCGAGTTGAATACTTAAACTTTAGTTGAATATACTCATCTTTAATAAAAATTCAAAACCTTAGAATACGATTAAGATATTCAAAAATGTAGTTCTTAAACTTTGGTTGGATATATTGATCTTTGATAGAAAAAAAATTCAAAACTTTGGAATGGGATTTAGATTTTAAAATGGTATCTTTTAGTTTTGAACACAAAACATGGTCCTTATTGTTGAAGAGCACATTATTAGACAAAATGTTTATTTTAACAAACGTGAATTTTGATCCGGATTATATTGAGAATGAAAAGAAGGTAGAGATATAACGAGGAAATATACAGAGATATTGCAAGAAACACAGTAATATAGCTATGTTGGCATATTTTAAAGAAAGAGTGTGCTTGTCATTGATGTAAAGAACAACAACGACGATGACAAATAGGAAAAGCATAAGCTCAGGAGGAGGAGCGAACAGTAAGCAGATATCAAAGCTCGGAATAAAAAACATAAGCTTAGGAGGAGGAGAAAACAATATGCAGAGATCAAATCTTGGAAGGAAAAGCGTAAGCTCAGGGTGAGAAGCCTTAGCAGTTGTCCGATCAAGAAATTGATGGTGTTGATCGTCACATATAATGAACATCGGTCATATGAGTGACCATGGGATTGAGGACTATTGGAGGATTGTGACTATTGGATGTGCAAGCCAGATCAACGGCAGGGATGAATTGTGATGAGAGAAAGAAGAATTAAACAACTTGCCAGTTCCAGTCCCGCAATTGGTCTAGATCGTCAGATCTCATAGACTCAGATATTGACAATTGTGGTTGATCCAACAAGTGATCAAATTAATTCGGATTGAGTTGTGACCGTCGGATGCACAATCGCCAGATCAATGGCAGGGATGAATTGCGGGGAGTGAAAGAAGAATTAAACAACTCGCTAGTTCCAATCCCGCAATTGGTCTAAATCATTAGATCTCATAGACTCGAATATCGACGACTGTGGTTGATCCAACAAGCGATCATATTAATTCGAATTGAGTTGGGAACGTCGGATGTGCAATCGTCAGATCAACGACAGGGATAGATTACGGAGATCGGAAGGAGAATTAAATATCACGCTAGTTCCAATACCGCAATTAGTCAGGACCTTCAGATCTTATAGCTTCAAAGATTGATGATTGTGGTTGACTCACCAAGGACGTTGTTACACATTATTTTTGTCATCCCTATGACCGTTAATGATGTAAACCTATCTGTTGCCTTAAGAGGGGTTAGTGGCCTGAGTTCCTGAAGAGAGAAGGGAGAAGAACTTTTCCTGAGAAAAGAAGTTGCATTTTCCTTTGTAAAAACCCTGTAAAAAAGGAAGTTCGTAGGTTGCTATATAGGTAGGGTGCGAGAATGCTTGGTTCTTGCAGGTTGTACCATAGCTAGGGTGCGAGATGTTCGCAGGTTTCTCTATAGGCAGGGTGCGAGAATGCCTACACGTGGGAAAAACGAGTGTTTTCTCGAATCTTCTAGAAGGAGAAACTTCCATCGTGAGGTGGCATCCGAATGGTTTGGATCTTACTCGCTTTCATGATTTAGTGGGATCATCCTAACCTCCTCACCTTATCCTCTTCAAATTATAAAAGGAGAGGATCTCTCATGGAAAAGGTTAGCTTTTGAGCTTTTGAGCTTTGGTTAACTTTGGAGCTTTTGGGATTAGCTTGGATTGGATTGAGCCACTTTGTCAAGATATATTGTGAATATTATCAGATCTGTGCTCTCAAAATTCTTGGAGTGAAAGTGTGTGGGGAATGAAGGATAGTTGGAAGGGACCTTACGACATCAAGGCCATGGTTGTAATCTCTCTTTCACATTTAATATGATACAGTAATATGATTCTTTCCTATAAAGCTTGTTGTGTTTTATTATATGATTCCTTGATCACATACATAGGTTTATATTGAGTTTATGCTATTGCTATCACTTTGGTTGGTTGCATTCTTTTGCAGGATCATCATTGTATTAGCGTTGGAACGAAGCTAGGATGGCGACTGCAAGAGGAAGCGACATTTAAATGGTATGTCACCCATCCCTCTTTAGTTAGTAAATTCGATATCTAAAACTTAAGGAAAGCATCATGTTCTAGTGTGTTTTGTTCTAGATCTAGGTGGATCTAGGGAGATCAGTTAGTGTCTACACCTACCGATTAGTCTGATAACAAAATTGGCGAAGATACTGGGGAGCGGATTGTTTCCTAGTTAGTCTAGTTTTCCTTGCTTTGATTGCTTGTTTCCTGGTCTCTGAGTTTGTGGGAGATCGATCCAGACTCTCTGGATCTGGAAGTTCACTCAAATTTAGTCCTTTTTCAAAAATTTTCTTGTTTACAGGCATTCTCGCACTGTACCCTTTAGTGGCCTGCGAGAAACACCTAAGTTCGCACCCTAGTGTTAAGTCCAGTGCGAACTCTTCACAGTCAACCTTTGTTCAACCTGTGAGAATCTTTGATTCTTGCACTGTAATACACTACCAGCCTACGAACTTGTTTGTAAATTTTTTTGGATTGGGTCTTGTCATTTTTTGATGCCCAGTTTTGCTTTGAACAATTGGATTGAAATTTTGGAGCCTATATTGATCTGTTTATAGTCTTCTTGACATTCTTTGAGTTGCTTTTATCCATCTTTGCTTTGTTTGGTTTTGAAGGATTAGTCTCTTTCTTTGAGTGTCTTTCAATTACAAAGCATGTGTTTTCTTTAGAATTGTTTAGGGAAAGATCAGATTTCTTCTGAATAGTTCGCTTTAAAAGAGAACCTTTAGTTTGGGTTTCTTTGTTTTAAGAAAGTTCATTATTGCTTTTAGTGAAATTTTTGAAACAAAAAGATTTAATTTCTTGCTCTATATTAGATTGGGGGCATCCTTGCATTTCAAGTAGTGAAATCCATGAATCATGCATTGGTGTTTAGTACCTTTTTCTCATTTCTTGAGAATCTTGATATTGATGAGTTTAATATATTTTGGGACATTGTGCATATGGGAATGATAAATGTTTTCTCCTTCTCGTAGCATAGCTTTCATCGAAATGAAAAGATTGCATCCTCATATCTTTGCATAATTTTCGAGTCGGTCAAAACACCATATTGTTCATGCCATTTTCCTCTTGAGTAGCAACAACCATAAAATAAAGTGCTTATAAAAACTGATTAGATATTTTTTATCTTTTCTGGTAGCAAACCTACATTAGATTAGTTGTAGGGATTTGGAATAGGCGTGAAAGATAAATTTCCAAAGTTGCAAATAAACATATAATTTTGAGTTAGGGAGCGGTTAAATCCACTTATTACATGTTGTCCTGGGAAGCCCTTCTAACACAAGGGTCAATCACGACGTCGCATTGAGACTGGCAGAGTTACTCACCCTGCTTTGTTGGTCTTGGTGTAGAGGTTGCGCGTATTATGGGGATTGCTTGAGAGGTATACCCATGATGATGAGTGGAAGCATTTCAAGTTGATTTTGGGCTAGATACCCTGCCCTTGCACGTGGATCGGACTGTCGATTGTTTCCTAGGCATCATTGTAGTAATTGGTAACCTTAGTGGCCTATCTCTCTAGGTTCTTTACACGAGGTGACTGTGGAGGGGCAAGTCTTCACTGTACCTGGAATCGACGTTGGCCAAATTCACTCGGGCTCCTTGGAGGGTATACCCATGATTATGTGTGGGATCTTGCACCAGGGTGTAAGTCCGTTAAGCAAGTCATCAATGTAACTTTTCCACCCTCTCTATCTCAGCCCCTTCTTACATTGTTCCCGCAACGTTGAATTTCATCACCAACTAGTGTGTTCATTGTGAGAAGGTTTTGTTTGTTTGCTTGCTTCCTAGATTTTTAGCGTGTGCTGTTTGTTTTCCCTAGCAGACTCTAGGTTGGATTTATTTAATGAAGTCAGTTCCTGGAATGACCAATGAAGGAACCCATGCTCCAGGGGAACCTTTTGTTTTTCCCTCTTATGGAAACATTGGTCCTCCTCACCTCGCTACTTTGAGCCTTCCAGGTCTCACAATTGGATTACCGGTATGGTTGTTTTCCACTCAAGTAATCCCGAATGCAGTAAGTGCTTCGTTCATAAGCACTTCCCCCAAGAGTATCAACCTCATGTTGATCCTTCACTGTCTTCACCAATAAGGTCTTCTTCACCTTCTTCACTTGCAAGGTCACCTTTCCTTTCATCTTCTTCGTCGAGTGAAAGTTCTCAAGCTAGTAACTCGGTGAATAAGAAGAAGAAGAAAAGAAAGAATAATAAGAAGAAAATTAAGCAAGGATCCAAACTTCCAACCACTGTCAAACATGTTGGAAAACAACTAGTTACTGTTATTCGTGCTGGAAGTGTTGATGATGTCAAGATCACCCAAATAACCTGTAAGCCCAAGTACCCTTGCAGGCTTTATAAGGGTAGCCATCTTCTTAAGGAATGCCCTGGTCTATCCAAGGTTATAGAAGCATGGTCTACACATCCTCGCCAACCCAAGTCGTTAGCTTCTGAACAACATGCTGACAACCCCCCATCAACCAGTCATGATACGATTGGGAAGAAGAAAAGTAGAGTCAAGTTTCTGTGTATGTTATGCAAAGGGAGTCATCTCACTCACCTTTGTCCTCATATGGATGAAGCCTCGAAATTACTAGAAGACATGACTATTTCATAGCCTCAACTTCCAGCTGCATACCGTAAGCTTTCTCTCAACCCTCCAATAGTTGATGGAATGATCACTCTGTTCCCTTCACCGGTCAATCCAGTTGATCATGTCGTCAATTTGGTCACGTCCTTAGATGAACCAGTGGACAAAGTGGTTGATCCGATACCATCCTCGATCAATCCCACTCTCCCCTCAGAGAGTGAAACCCAAGCGATCGATCCATTTCCACCTGTTGATCCCATTCTCCCCCTGGAGAATGAAACCCAAGTGGTCGGTCTGATCTCTCCATCGGTCGATCCTACTCTCCCGCTAGAGAGTAAACTCGATATTGCCCATGTTTTTCTCGTTGATACAGACTCTGTCATGTCAGAGGGTATTCCTCCTTCTCCTGTGAAACTCCCTCCAAGTAATGAGGCCATCCGTTTTGATTAGGGTGTGCTAACTGGACCTCATCTTCCCTCTCGCATTCCTTTCCAGATTACGGTAGAGGTTTGTGGTCGAGACGTTCCTCATACACTGATAGATGAAGGTTCATCTATTAGTATTTTGTCCTCTATTGCTAGGCAAGCTTTGGGTTGTCCTCCACTTGTGCTGGTTATGCAGAATCTGTTATCTTTTAATAGAAGAACTAGTCAACCTTTAGGGACCCTTCCTCAGTTTCCTGTAAATTTGGGAGGGAAAATTGTCTTCATTGATGTCATGGTAGTCCAAGACCCCTTGGATTTTTCTTTACTCCTTGGGCGGGATTATGTCTATGCCATGAAATTTATTGCGTCTACTCTTTTTCATGTGATATATTTCCCTCACGATGGACGGGTTGTGACTGTTGATCAACTTTCATTCATTGACCCCACCTGGATTGCCTCCCTAAATGGTTCTTATATGCAGACGGTATTGCCCCCGCCACAGGTCAATTATGTGGTGTTGTCGCCCATGGATTCAACTTCTGATGACTTAGATCCAGTAGTTAACATGGTGATATCTTCGATAGGGTTGTTAGAGCCAGATCTCTTTACTCCTATCGCGATCCTTGACATGGTGTCCTTCCAGAGTGTGTTTCTTCCATCAAACGAAGACCTCTTGGAAGCCATGACCGATTTTTTTCCCTTGAAATGGTCTCCTTTCGGAGCATTGTCCTCTTGGAATCCATGATCAAGAAGACTTTCTAGGATATTTTTTGCATCTCTGAGGCAACCTCGTTAAAAAATGAAACAGAGGTATTTGAGCATGATTTTCTGATTTCAAGCTCGTTAAAAAATGAAACCAGACTTGAGCATAGTTTTCTAATTTCAATCTCGTTAAAAAATGAAGCCACTCGAGGATAGTTTTTGCATCTCTGAGGCAACCTTGTTAAAAAATGAAACATAGGTCTTTGAGCATGATTTTTTGATTTCAATCTCATTAAAAAATGAAACTAGACTTGAGCATAGTTTTCTAATTTCAAGCCCGTTAAAAAATGAAACCACTCGAGGATAGTTTTTGTGTCTCTGAGGAAACCTCGTTAAAAAATGAAACAGAGGTCTTTGAGCATGATTTTTTGATTTCAAGCTGTTAAAAAATGAAACCACATGAGGATAGTTTTTTCGTCTCTGTGGAAACCTCGTTAAAAAATTAAACAGAGGTTACCAGCATAGTTCTTGTTTCTATGTCAAGCTCGTTAAAAAATGAAATAGTTTTCCCCATCTCTATTTGAGTCAAGTCCTTCATCTAGTATTTGAAGCTTCATTTCATTCTCCTTTGCAGTTGGATGAAATGAAGCTTGGGGGGCATTTTCTTACAGCCTCTAGACTTCATGTTGAAGTTTGAGCCACTAGCTTCTTAAGCTAGGGGCTAAGTACCAACCATGCGTTCGGAAGTGACAAGCATTGTTTTCTATGGTTCAATCTTGTGTAAAAATGAAACCACTTACCTCAAGCATAATTTCCTCTAGTTCAAGCTTGTGTAAAAATGAAACTAGGTCCAGGCATAGTTTTGTTTAGTTTTTAAGCTTGTGTAAAAATTAAAATCTATTCCAAGCATAGTTTTGTTTTGTTTTAAAGCTTGCGTAAAAGTGAAAACAATCCCGAGCTTAGTCTTTGTTCTTTCTCATGCTCGTAAATACATGAGAATAAGTTACCGAGCTTAGTCTTTGTTCTTTCTCATGCTCGTAAATACATGAGAATGAAACCGAGTATACTTTTATCACTTTTTCGGACTCATAAAGGCTATATGAAAAAGGAACCCACTGGAGTTCCCTTTAAGCTCTTTTCAGACTCTCTAAACATGAAAAGATTGCCGAGCGACCTTGATATTTTCACGGTCGTTAAATTATTTGAAGAAAGCATCTGTTGGGTGATAATTTATCTCTTTTTCGGTCTCATGAGACTATTTTATGAAAAAGGAACTGACAGAGTTCTTTTTTAAGTGTTTTTCCAGACTCTATAATCATGAAAAACCTTCGAGTTTTCTGTCTTTAGAATCGTTAAACAAACATCGATAGGCCCATACGAGATCGAGCCACTCCTTCTTAGGGTTCGTTAAACATACTCTGAGGGACTCATTTGAAGGATGAGCTTACATTTACAAGCATATGTTATCCTCCTCAAGCTTGCATAAAAATAAAGAGGTACTCACCAGAAATGGTGGGAAATTTTTTTGGAAAGAATTGTGTCTAAACCTATATTCCATGGAAGAGTCGTTTTTGAACATGACACCCTTTCACTCGCCTTGTGCCTAGGTTGGAAAATCCACTTGTCTCTTGATCATACTCCTATAAGATTACAAATTGGTCTGTGATCCCTGTTGTTGAGTTAGTGTTTCCAATACAGTTGTCGTGTTGTCAATATGTTCAAAGAGAAGTTCAACCTGAAAAGCCTTCTATTGTGTCGGCCATTTTTGTAGTCTTTAAGCCTTCTATTGCGTAGGCCATCCCCGAGTCAGTCTTGAATCACTTGTTACTCTGATCTACCTCAAATCTTGTTACTTGTTTCATGTCATTGATGTGGGATACATTAAGGCCCTCTTATGATGAGTCTTTTCCTATCGACTTCAACTCATTATC
>ML785156.1:267105-354194 GCA_009831015.1 Picea engelmannii
CCCCTTAAAAATCAATGATCTCCATTACATCAAGTTCCTCCATCATATGGAGAAACATCTCTTGAATTTGACTCCTAGTGAGCCACTTGCCTTGGTGAAGTATTTTTCCTACTTTGATGACCTGATAAAGTTGGATGTTCTACTGGCGGCTGAAATTCATCCTAGTGCCCATGATCTCATCAATTGTTGTCTTTTCATTGTAGTCAGGATTGAGTTATGTAGGGGTCAAGTGCCCGTTCACAGTTCCATATTAAATATTGGATACAAGCAAAGGAAGCGGGGGATACTTAATTCAAAATAATTCTCATCCACAACCTTGGCGACGGTGCGAGGTGGATATAATAGTAGTTGAAGTTTTTGATGGGTTCATGAGAGGCGCTCCTTCTACAAATTCAACCATAACTTATCTCCCACCTAAAATGTGTATGGCACCCGATGTTGATCATGGCGTTGCTTGTACTTGGAGCTGGATTTATGAAAAATATCATGAACTGGTTCTTAGATGTTCTAGATTCACTCAAAAAATTTGGTTGCTCGATCAGTCTCAGTCTGAGCATTGAAGGAATCTTCATGTATAGTTGCAATGGGTAGATCAATGTCAATGGGCATGAATGAATAAAACCCAAATCACACCTAAAAAGGATTGTGGCGAATAGAGCTATGGATGGCTCTCTTGTAGCTATGTTGAACATAAGGAAGGATATAATCTCATGTGCAGGGATTCTTGGAATTGTACATCCTCAGGATATGGGAAATCGTCATGTTTACTACCTATGTTTGTCCATCAATTTGTGGGTGGAAGGAAATCGATTTGGTCATCTTGGTATCCATAATCGACCCTAGGATCGACCAAAAATTACTCAAGAACCTTCTATCTCAATCTGAAATAATGGTCCATGGGAACCCAAAATGAACCCAAACACATTAAAATAAGAGTTTAGTGATGGAATTGGCTATGATGCTCTTCTTGTAAGGTGAAAATACTTCTATCTTAGAGGATCAATAAATGACCATGAAGACGCAATCATTCCCATACTTGGTTGAAGGTAGACTAGACATGTAATCCATGGATATGGGATCCCAAGGCCTATCTAGAGTAGGAAGAGGGGTGTATAACCCCTATTTATTGATGACAGGTTTGGAAATGGTGTAGGCAGTGTAGGATATGATGTACTTACATACATCTTGTCTAAGCTTTGACCAACAAAAATGATTTTTCAATACTTCCATTGTTTTATCCACACCAAAGTGTCTTGTTGCCCAAATGTAATGAGGTTCCCAAATCAGCTTTGCACACTCACTTGAAGGAACACATATATGGATTGTATGGCATAGCAGTCCATCGTGGAGATGAAATTTTGGAACTATTTTCCTGCTCCCAATGTATGATAGGTAGCAGTGAGTCAGAGTTGCTATTGTATAATTGTGGCCACCGAGACATTTGATGCCCACAACATTTAAGAACTATGGTTAGTGCCACAACTGGGGGTTGACTAAGAGTCTATGACATGGTTGGTGCTTCCCTTCTTGTACTCAATGTTCAAGTAGAGTTGTTGTAGGTACATAGACCATTTCTTATGGTAGTCATTTTGTAACTTTCCCTATCTTTTCATGAATTGTAGAGGCCTACGATTAGTGTGGATGATTGTTTCATTCCACAGAATGTAATGTTTCCACTTTCAACATGCCTACCCAATGGAGTACATATCTTTTTCATAAATGGGGTATATTTGAATAACATCAGATAGTGCTTCATTGTGCTAGATCACTAGATTCCCATGTTGAGTAAGCACTACACCAATAGCATAATTTGAAGCATTTGTCTCAATATCAAATTGTTGTTGGACGTCTGGAAGAATAAGGACTAGTGCTAAGTAGAGGCATAATTTCAAATCCTTGAATGATTTCTATTTGGACATATTCAAAACAAACTTGGCTTCACTCTAGACACCCTTCATCACCTTTATTATGGCCCGAGCAATATGGAAGAAACATAACACAAACCTGTGGTAGAAGTTGGCGATGCCCAAGAAGCTGCAGAGCTCAATTATTGTCTTCAAGGCCAACCAACCACACATGACATGGATCTTGGATGGATCCACATGAAATCCCAACTCATATACGATGTATCCAAAATATTGGAATCTCTACATGTCGAATGAACACTTCTCCAAATTCTCATATAACTTGTGTTGTCGTAGGGTTCCCAAGACCTCCTAAATGTGATTCAAATGTTCCTCCTAGTTTTTTCTAAATATTATAGTGTCATATAGATATAACACCATAAAGTATTTTTTGAATGGACACAACATGTCATCCATCATTGATCCAGGTGGATATCGGTGGCCACCCACCTTTTCCAGCTGGCTCAAAACAACTTTCTAGCAATTTTGATAATTTACTATTTTTAGCAGTTTTTCGGGTCCTGAACTTTCGGATCTGTTTTGAGTCCCTAAACGATGTTTTTTGGGGTATGTTGCAGTCGCAAAATTTTTCATAGTTGTTGTAGTCCTCGGATAGATCTTTCCAATGGGATATCATACACCTAAAATGAAGATCGTATGCAAATGTTACGACCCTGGGAAGTTGATGTGTTGACTTACCCAAACGAGGCCCACATGAATTTTGGCGCTTCATCTCCTAGGGTTAGGTTTTTGGATGTTTAGGGTTTTTGAAACTCATGTTTATTGTAAAAAGGCCTCGAGATCCTCATGGTAATCATCTTCTTGTGAATGAGCACAACCATCACATCTCTTCTCAAAGATAAGCCACCACCATTCCAGCAAGCTTGTTTTCCGCTGCATTTTATGGTTTCAACTTATTTCCTTATTGAATAAAAAACCAATTTTATTGTATCTCTCTTATTCTGTGTTAAGCATCTAGTAATAATCTGTATTCATTTCATTCTACTCATAAAATTTGGATTGGTGGTATCAGAGCATTCTGCTCCTTGTCGTCTTAATGCATGTCCCCAACAAGGTTGGAGTACAAAGACTTGGGTCTCAAGCTTGTTTCTCTTGAGGACAAAATATCTAGCACACCCAAGCGACCTCTCATGGAAGGAGAAAATAAGGGTGACGAGATAGGAGATCCTTTCAAACTGTTGACTGAGGAATCCCTCACACAACAGAGGAACAAGATGATGGATAATTTCGCACAAATCCTTCGGTGACTACCAACAGGCAATGCATCTTCTTCAAACGGAGGCATCGCCCCCTTCAAGGTACAAATAAACTTCGATGTTCATATATTTGAAGGTCAGATAGACGTAGATGATGAAGACAAGTGGTTGAATCTAGTAGAAGGGTATTTCTCTATCCATAACTTTTCGAATAGAGAAAAGATTACTTTTGCGCTCCTCAAAGTTGTTTCCCATGTCAAAGATTGGTGGGACACTTTCTATGAGTAAAAGGAAACAGAGGAATCCTCATTATTTACAATCATGGCCACCTGGGAATCCTTCAGGGATGCTATTAAGGAACAATACTACCCTGTCAAAAGTTATGACGACTTGTATACCAAGTGGACCACACTGCAGGAAGAAAGAGACCAAGCAGTGCCAGATTTCAAAAATATCTTCCATACCTTGTGCACCAAGATGGGTATCAAAGATTCAGAGAGACATCTAGTGCTCAAGTATCATGGTGCTCTGCATAGATACATCCATACTGAAATGGAATTTCTGGACATCTCATCCTTGGGTGCGGCCTACCGATATGTCATCAAAATCAAGCGTAAGCTCAAACAAAAGACACGACAATTTGGGTTGGGGAACCCCTCACAACAAAATCCAGGAAAGGGCGGCCCCAACCCACAAAAAAAAGGAAAAAGAAAATATGGATAGTATCAGGACAACCAGTCCAAGCCGCAAGAAAATAAAGACACCAGAATGACAAAGAAAGATACCGGGAAGTGGTGCGACTTCCATAAGAGCCCTTGGCATAACACTACTGACTATTGCTCAAAGAAGACGTTGGTGGCCAAAGTGAAAGCCTTTGAATGAGATGTGGTTCCTGACTCTGAGTCAGAACCAGAAAGGGGAAGATGAATCATTGACATGGAACCCAATGCCACCATTGCTACCACCAAGCTCCAACATGGTGAACCAGACGAGCCAAAAGAAGGAGAGTGCCTCTTCCATTCACAGATGTGGGTAAGAGGCACCCCACTGCACTTCATCGTTGATAGTGGTAGCTAGAAGAACCTCATCTCTACAGAGGTTGTCAAGCAGCTGGCCCTGCTAACAACACCGCACCCACAACCCTACACCATTGGATGGCTTCGCCAAGGAAGCAACCTCCGCGTCATCCAATAGTGTCGAATGTCGCACGACATCAATCTCTTCAAAGACAAGGTATTGCGTGATGTTTCTCCTCTCAAAGTTTGTGATGTTCTTTTGGTCCAACCTTATTTATGGAAACGTAATGTTGTATATGAGTCTAGGCCTTGTAGTGTTATTATTACTTTGAACAGGAAATTGTATAGGATACCCGAGGCTATCCCACCTAGTGCTATTTCTTTGATCTCTGCTAAGAAATGCAGGAAGGTTATCTCTCAGATGGGGAAGTTTGTCTTCCTCATGATTCACTCTCAGAATGAGAGAAAAATCACAGGCACATCCAGGGTCTCTGCGACCGACCTATCCACATAGCAGAAGCAAGTATATAAGGTCGTGGAAGAATACTCGGATATCTTCTCCTCACCTATCGTGGTACCTCTGCACTGTCAGGTCAAGCACCCCATCAATATTACCCCCAACACACCACTACCCAATGGGTCAGTCTATCACCTCTCTCTGTTAGAGAATGAGGAGATCAAGAGATAGACATAATAATTGCTCCACAAAGAGCACATCCATCCTAGCTCATCACCTTGCGGGAGCCCAATCGTGCTGGTACAGAAGAAAGATGGAACCTGGCGACTTTGCATTGATTATCGAGCTCTGAATAAAATCACAGTCAGAAACCGATACCCGATTCCCCGAATCGACAAACTCCTTGATAAACTCATAGGGGCCAAATACTTCAGTAATATTGATCTAAAGTCTGGCTACCACTAGGTCCTGATAGAATAGAAAGATGTATGGAAGACCCCCTTCAAGTCAAAGGAAGGCCTTTTTGAATGGTTGGTCATGCCCTTTGGTCCGAAAAACGCTCTAGCCACTTTCATGAGGATGATGGATGATATACTATGACCATTCACCAATACTTTTGTAGTGGTGTATCTTGATGACATTCTCATTTACAAAAACACTTAGTCTGAACACTTGCTGCATATTCAACAGGTTATGCACACCCTGCAGCAGCACAAGCTATACGCCAACTTGGAAAAATGCTCCTTCAGCATGGACAGGGTCCATTACCTAGGCTACATCATTGATCAACATGGCGTACATGTGGATCCAGCCAAGATCCAAGTCATCCATGACTGGCCAGCCCCAACCACGCTCAATGAGATTTAGAGCTTCTTGAGCCTTGCTAATTTATACCGTAGGTTTTTGTTCGGATTCTCCCATATTGCATGGGCCCTCAGCCAAATAACCAGGAGTGGTGGTAAGGAGAAATTTGCGTGGGGCTGGCCCCAACAACAAGCATTCGATGATTTGAAGCAGCGCTTGTGCTCAATCCCAGTACTTTCACTACTAGACCTGCAACAACCCTTTGATATTGAGACTGATGCTTTAGACTATGTTGTGGGTGTCATTTTCACGCAACACAGCCACCCCGTTGCCTATCATAGTGTGACACTATCAGATTTTTTCGGTAAGTACCCTACTTACGAAAAAGAAATGTACTCCATTGTGAAATCCTACCACCAGTGGAGACATTGCATTCTTTGGAGGGAGACAGTCATCCACACTGATCATAAGCCACTGCAGTTCATGCAAACACAATGAAAATTGCAGAATGACCACCATCAAAAGTGGTCCACATACTTGCAACAATTCCACGTCAACATCAAATATAAAACAGGAAGCACCAACTACGTCATTGATTGCCTCAGCAGACCACTAGTCGCGACACTCGCTACAGTGCTATACTCCTACAGCCATGAGACCTCTAGATGGCCCCAACTCTATGAGACAGACCCGGACTTCGCCACCACCTACCAAATGTTGGGTGTAAAGGTAGTTGTCAATAGTTTCCATCTTTAGGATGGCTTGTTATGTCGGCTGGGCCATATATGTGTTCCCTTAAGTGAGAGAGAGAATATGATCTGGGAAGCCCACTACAGTCATGTGGCAGGACACTTCGGCGTCAAAAAGACAGTGGCGATGCTGCAAAAACATTTCTACTGGCTCAAACTTCGACAGGAGGTCATCAAGTATATCAGGTATTGCATTACCTGTGCTATTTCCAAACCAACCACTAAGAAACAGGGCCTGTACACCCCTCTTCCTACTCCTGACAGACCATGGGAATCCATCTCAATGGACTACATGTCGGAACTTCCATCCACCAAGTGGGGAAATGACTGTGTTTTTGTGGTTGTCGATCTCTTTTCTAAGATGACAATTCTGGTTTCTTGTAAGAAGAACATCACAACAGAAGCCACTGCCAAGATCTTCTTTGAATGAGTCTGGGTGCATTTTGGAATCCCACAAACCATTGTCTCAGATCAGGACAGTCAATTTCTCAGCACATTCTAGTCAAGCCTCTGGTCACTACTGGACACCAAGCTCACCAAATCCATGACCTTCCACCCCCAGATAGATGGCCAAACCGAGGTCATAAATCGAATGATCGTGCATATCCTGCGCATGTATAATTCCAAGCACCCTCACACTTGGGATGAGAGTCTTCCCTATGTCCATCATAGCTACAACCAAGCCCTGCATATCTCAACCGGCCAAAACCCCTTTTAGGTGGGGTTGGGATTCCAACCATTGGGTCCCATAGATGTTGCACTTCCCCTTGTGGTCACCTCGACCGACTCCTCTCCTCCTCCAACTGAGGTTGACAAAGCCACCTGGTTCATTGAGTGGATCCAAAACATCCGCCAACAGGTTCAGGATATCCTACAGAAGTCCAATGACAAGTACAAGCAACGCCATGATCAGCATTGGGTTCCACATAAGTTCCAGGTGGGCGACAAAGTTTGGTTGGACTTGCAGAAAGAATTCCTTATAGGACCCCATCAGAAGCTTCGCCGACTCTGTTATGGGCCGTACGCCATCACCAAGGCTATGGGGGATAATTATTTTGCGCTCAACATTCCCCCTTTCCTTGGCCTGCACCCAATGTTCAACGTGGACCCCCTTCGGCCTTATTTCCTACCATTATTGGACACCTCAGACATAGCAGAACAACTGACACCAACGGAGATGAACCCCGACTGCATACAACAAGAATCCAGTGATCATATTGTGGACACATAGATCAAGGGCACTCGACAACAAAGGATCCAGCTTTATCGAGTCATCAAAGCAGGGCATCTCCTGCACCAAGGCAAGTGGCTCACTCGGGGCCAAATTCAAAAGAAATTTCCTCATCTTATGGGGGCACTCAACGCAATGGAGACAATTTCTTCCTAAGTATGGAGGATTGATCCAGGTAGATATCGGTGGCCACCAACCTTTTCCAGCTGGCTGAAAACAACTTTCTATCATTTTTCATAATTTACTATTTTTAGCAGTTTTTTAGGTCCTGAACTTCCGGGGCCGTTTTGAGGCCCTAAACGATGTTTTTTAGGGTATGTTGCGATCATGAAAGTTCATCATGAAATTTTGTGCAACTATTGTATTCCTCGGATATATCTTTCCAATGGGCTATCATACGCCTAAAACGGAGATCGTATGCAAAACTTACGACCTCGGGAAGTTGATGTACTGACTTACCCAAACAGGGCCCACATGACTTTTGGCGCTTCATCTCCTAGGGTTAGGTTTTTGGATGTTTAGGGTTTTTGAAACTCCTGTTTATTGTAAAAATGCCTTGAGAGCCTCATGTTAATCATCTTCTTGCGAATGAGCATAGCCGTCACATATCTTCTCAGAGATAAGCCACCACCATTCCAGTAAGCTTGTTTTCCACTCCATTTTACAGTTTCAACTTATTTTCTTATTGAATAGAAAACTAGTTTTATCGTATCTTTATTATTCTGTGTTAAGCATCTGGTAATAATCTGTAGTCATTTTTTTCTGCTCATAAAATCCAGATCAATCATCCACATGAATGTGGTTGAGGCATTAGTAAAGAAAAAAGGCATGACCAACCACTCAAAGAGACCTTCTTTAGACCTTAAAGTTGTCTTCCATATATAAATTTTCTCAATTGAAAAGTAGTGTTATCCTGATCCAGGTGGATATTGGTGGCCACCCACCTTTTCCAACTGGCTCAAAACAATTTTCTAGCAATTTTGCTAATTTACTATTTTTAGCAGTTTTTCACTTCCAGAGTTGTTTTGAGGCCCTAAACGATGTTTTTTTTGGGGAAAAGGGGGAGAAATATGGAATTTCCTTTTATATTTCCACCAAAATGAATCTCCTCAACAATACCTTTCCAATGGGCTATCATACTCCTAAAACGAAGATCGTATGCAAAAGTTACGACCATGGGAAGTTGATGTACTAACTTACCCAAACGGGGCCCACATAACTTTTGGCGCTTCATCTCCTAGGGTTAGGTTTTTGGATGTCTAGGGTTTTTGGCATTCCTGTTTATTGTAAAAATTCCTTTATAGCCTCATTGTAATCATCTTATTATGAAGGAAAGAAGTCGTCACATCTCTTCTCAGAGATAAGCCACCACCATTCCAGCAAGCTTGTTTCCGCTGCATTTACAATTTAACCTTATTTCCTTATCGAATAGAAAACCATTTTTACTATATCTCTGTTATTTTATGTTATCACATGTTAATAATCTCTAGTCATTTCATTCTTCTCATAAAATCTAGATCAGTGATACAGGACGGGTCTGCTCCTTGTCGTCTTAATGCATGTCCCCAATGAGGTCGAAGTACAAAGAGTTGGGTCTCAAGCTTGTTTCTCTTGAGGAAAAAGGCTCTCACACACCCAAGCAACCTCTCATGGTAGGAGAAAATAAAGATGATGGGACAAAAGATCCTTTCAAACTGTTTATTGAGGAAGCTCTCATGCAACAAAGGAACTCGATGATGGATAGTTTCGCGCAAATCCTTCAGCAGCTACCAACAGACGACACATCTTCTTCAAGCAGAGGCACCGCCCCCTTCAAGGTACAAATAAACTTTTATATTCCTATATTTGAAGGTTAGATAGACACATATGTTGTAGACAAGTGGTTGAATCTAGTAGAAGGGTATTTTTCTGTCCATAAATTTTTGAATAGAGAAAAGATTATTTTTGCGCTCCTCAAAGTCGTTCTCCATGTCAAAGATTGGTGGGAAACTTTCTGTGAGCAAAAGGAAACAGAGGAACCCTCATTATTTACAGTGAAAACCACTTGGGAATCCTTCAAGGATTCTATTAAGGAATAATACTACCCTGTCGGAAGTTATGACGACTTGTATACCAAATGGACCACACTGTGGAAAGAAAGAGATCGAGCAGTGCCAGATTTCAAAAATATCTTCCATGGCTTGCACACCAAGCTGGATATCAAATATTTGGAGCAAAATATGGTGCTCAAGTATCGTGGTTCTCTACATAGATGCATCCAGACCAAAATGGAATTTCTGGAAATCTCATCCTTGGACGTGACCTACCGATATGCCATCAAAATCGAGCAAAAGATCAAACAAAAGATGCGACAATTTGGCCCTGGGAACCCCTCAAAAAAAAATCCAAGAAAGGGCAGCCCCAACCCATAAAACAAAGGACAGAGAAAATATGGACAATATCAAGACAACCAGTCTAAGCTGCAAGTGAATAAGGACACCGAAAAGAGAAAGAAAGATACCGAGAAGTGGTGTGACTTCCATAAGATCCCTTGGCATAACACTGTTGATTGTCCCTCAAAGAAGTCACTGGTGGCCAAAGTGAAAGCCTCTGAATCATATGCGGGTTCTGACTGAGCCAGAACCAGAAAGGGGAAGATGGATCATTGACGTGGAACCTAGTTCCACCATTGCTACCACCAAGCTCCATCCTGGTGAACTAGACGAGCCAGAAGAAGGAGAGCGCCTCTTCCAATCATAGATGTGGGTAAAAGGCACCTCGTTGCACTTCATCATTGATAGTGGTAGCCAGAAGAACCTCATATCAGAAGAGGTTTTCAAGAGGCTGGCCCTACCAACAATGTCGCACCCAGAACCCTACACCATTGTCTGGCTCCACCAAGGAAGCGATCTCCACGTCAGCCAATAGTTCCCACTTTCGTACGACATCGAGCCTTTCAAAGACGAGGTATTGTGTGACTTTTCTCCTCTCGAAGTTTGTCATTTTATTTTGGGCCAACCTTATTTATGGAAATGTCATGATGTGTATGAGTCTAGGCCTCCTAGTGTTATTATTACTTTGAACAGGAAATTGTACAGGATACTCGAGGCAGTACCACCTAGTGTTATTTCCTTCATCTCTACTAAGAAATGTAGGAAGGTCATCTCTCATATGGGGAATTTTTTCTTCTTCATGATTCACTCTCAGAATAAGTGAAATATCACAGCCACATCTAGGGTCTCTGTGGCCGACCTCTCCACACAGTAGAAGAAAGTAGATAAGGTCGTGGAAGAATACTCAGATATCTTCTCCTCACCTACCAGGGTACCTCTGCACTGCCAGGTCAAGCACCCCATCGATATGACCCCTGGTGCACCGCTGCCCAATGGGTCAGTCTATTGCTGCTCTTTGTTAGAGAATGAGGACATCAAGCGACAGATCCAAGAACTGATCCACAAGGGGCACATATATCCCATCTCATCACCTTGCAGGAGCCCAATCGTGTTGGTACAAAAGAAATATCGAACCTAGCGACTTTGCATTGATTATCAAGCTGTGAATAAAATCACAATAAGAAACCAGTAGGCGATTCCCCAAATCAACAACCTCCTTGATCAACTCACGGGGGCCAAATACTTCAGTAATATTGATCTAAAGTCTGGCTACCACCAGGTCTCGATAGAACAGACATATGTATGGAAGACCACCTTCAAGTCAAAGGAAGGCCTTTTTGAATGGTTGGTCATGCCCTTTGGTTTGACAAATGCTCCATCCACTTTCATGAGGATGATGGACGATATCCTGTGACCATTCACCAATTCTTTTTTAGTGGTGTATCTAGATGACATTCTCATTTACAACAAGAGTTGGGTCGAACACTTGCATCATATTCAGTAGGTTCTGCACACCCTATGGCAGCACAAGATATATGCCAACTTGGAAAAATGCTCCTTCAGCATGGACAGGTTCCAATACCTGGGCTACTTCATTGAGCAGCATGGCGTACATGTGAATCTAGCCAAGATCCAAGTCATCCGTGACTGGCTAGCCCCAACCACACTCACTGAGCTTCAGAGCTTCTTGGGCCTTGCCAATTTCTACCGCAGGTTTGTGTTGGGATTCTCCCATATTGCATGGGCCCTTAGCCAAATAACTAGGGGTGGTGGTAAGGAGAAATTTGCGTGTGACTGGTCCCAACAATAAGCATTCGATGATTTGAAGAAACGCTTGTGGTCAACCCCAGTACTTTCACTACCACCCCGTGGCCTATCATAGTGAGACACTATCCGATGTTGTCTGTATGTACCCTACTTATGAAAAATAAATGTACTCCATTGTGAAAGCCTTCCACCAGTGGAGACATTACATTTTGGGGAAGGAGAAAGTCATCCACACTGATCAAGAATGACTGCAATAAAAAGTGGTCCACATAGTTGCAAAAATTTCACCTCAACATCAAGTATAAAGAAGGAAGTACCAATCACATCCCTGATTGCCTCAGTAGACTGCCAGTTGCGGCACTCACCAAGAATATAGACTCTTGCGTACATGAGACCTCTGGATGGCCCCAAATCTATGAGACAGACCCAGACTTATCCAACACCTAACAAATGTTGGGTGCAAATGCAGTTGTCGATCATTTCCATATTTAGGATGGGTTGTTGTGTCGTCTAGGACATATATGTGTTACATCAAGCGAGTGAGCAAAGCTGATCTGAGAAGCCCACTAAAATTGGGTGACAGGGAACTTCGACGTCGAAAATACAGTGGTGATGCTCCAAAAACATTTCTACTGTCTGAAACTTCAACACGAGGTCAACAAGTATATCAGGTCCTGCACTACCTGCACTATTACCAAACTGACCACTAATCAACATGGCATGTACACCCATCTTCCTACTACTGACAGACCATGGGAATCCATCTCAATGGACTACATTTTGGGCCTCCCATCCAGCAAGTGGGGAAATGACTATGTTTTTGTGGTTTTTGATCGCTTTTCTAAGATGGTGATTTTGGTTGCCTAGAAGAAGAACATCACAACATAGGCCACTACCAAGCTCTTCTTTGAATGAGTCTGGGTACATTTTGGAATCCCACAAACCATTGTCTGAGATCGGGACAGTCGATTTCTCAACACATTTTGGTCGATCCTCTAGTCACTATTGGACACCAAGCTCACCAAATCCACGACTTTCCACCCCTAGGAAGATGGCCAAACCAAGGTCATAAATCGAATGATTGTGCATATCCTTCACATGTATAATTCAAAGCACCCTCGTACATGGGATGAGAGCCTTCCCTGTGTCCAACATAGCTACAATCGAGCCCTCCATAGCTCAACTGGACACAACCGCTTTCAGGTGGGGTCGGGATTCCAACCATTGGGTCCCATAGATGTTGCACTTACCCTTGCGGTAACTTCAACCGACTCATCTTCAACTCCAACTAAAGTTGACAAAGCCACCCGATTCATTGAGCATATCCATCACATCCGCCAACAGGTTCAAGATATTCTACAGAAGTCCAGTGACAAGTACAAGTAGTCCCATGATCAAAATCAGGTGCCACATAAGTTTCAGGTGGGCGACAAAGTTTGGTTGCACTTGTAGAAACAACTCCTTACAGGACCCCATCGGAAGCTTCACCCACTCTGTTATGGGTCGTACACCATCACCAAGGCCATGGGGGATAATTCTTTTGAGCTCAACATTCATCCATTCCTTGGCCATCACCGAGTGTTCAACGTTGATCTCCTTCGCCCTTATTTCCCACCATTATTGAACACCTCATAAGTAGAATAAAAAATGAAACCAACAGAGCTCAACCCTGACTGCATACAAAAGGCATCCAGTGATCATATTGTGGACACAAAGATCAAGGGAACTCAACAGCAAAGGATCCAACTTTATCGAGTCATCAAAGCAGGGCAGCTCCTGCACCAAGGCAAGTGGCTCACCTGAGGCAAAATTCAGTAGAAATTTCCTCATCTCATGGGGGAACTCTACGCAATGGATACCATTGCAATTTTGGTAATTTACTATTTTTAGCAGTTTTTCACTTCTGAAGTCGTTTTGAGGCCCTAAACGATGTTTTTTGGGAAAAGGGGGAGAAATATGGAAATTCCTTCGATATTTTACCCAAAATTAATTTCCTCAATGATACCTTTCCAATGGCCTATCATACACCTAAAACGGAGATGGTATGCAAAAGTTACGACCCCAGGAAGTTGATGTACTAACTTACCCAAACAGGGCCCACATAACTTTTGGTGCCTCATCTCCTAGGGTTAGGTTTTTGGATGTCTAGGGTTTTTTGCATTCCTGTTTATTGTAAAAATGCCTTCAGAGCCTCATTGTAATCATCTTCTTGCGAATGAGCATAGTCATCACATCTCTTCTTAGAGATAAGCCCCCACCATTCCAACAAGCTTGTTTCTACTGCATTTTATAGTTTCAGCTTATTTCTTTATTGAATAGAAAACCAAATTTACTTTATCTCTGTTATTTTTTGTTAAGCACTTGTTAATAATCTGTATTCATTTCATTATTCTCATAAAATTCGGATCATATCCTGAATTCAAATCAATCTTACTAAAAATGTTGTCTCCCTTGAGATGATCGAGAATATCATAAATTTGGGGGATTGGGTACTTGTTCTTGACTGTGATATTGTTCAGCTCTCTGTAATAAATACAAATTCTCCATGTCCCATCGTTATTTTGTACCAGAACAATTGGGATCCCACAAGGTGAGGAGCTTGGTTTGATGTGGCCCTTCATAATTAGTTCTTGGATATGGAATTTGATTTATTCACTCTCCATAATAGAACACATGTATACAATGTCACTAGGCAGAGGGGCATCAAGTGTCAAATCAATTAATTTCTTTACCTGACAATGCAAAGTAACCTTAGTAGGTGAGGAAAATATTTCTTTGTTCTCTTATACTATCTTGTGCACCAATTTTTGTTGTGTAGATAGACCTCATGCATAGGTTTTGGTGGTTGTAGTGACATTTTGTTCATCTTTTTACCAAGCCATAAAGAGGAAAAATCTCCCAGTCTGATAGGCCACCTTTTGTCACTACTTTGAAGAGATTAAAGAGACCACAATAGTTGGGACTACGTCTGATACCCTATAGAGTTGACCTCCCAATGTAAAAATGACACTATGGGGTCTAGATTCATAAATAACATGATGCTTCTACATATATGGTTGTCCTAAAAGAATATCACAAAATTCAAAGGGGGAAACATCACACAATACCCGTAATGTCGATGATATTGTTGGTTGAAGTAGATGCCTCATCCTTGGCTAAGAGAACCAATGGTGTATGGATGAGGATGGAACATAAATGTTAGGTTCTACTTCTTGATGGACTCTACTGGGATTAGTTTCTTGTAACTATATTTATCAACAATGGAATGGAGGGGGGTTCCATTCACCCACATCTTATGAGTGTAATAGGTGCTCCCCCTCTTTAGCATCCTTTGGCTCCTCTGAATAGAATTTTATGGTAGCGATTGTGACATTGGGTTCTGTGTCAATGATCCCTTTTCCCTTATCTAGTTCTATATCATAGTCTGAGTCAACATCTAACTCTGAGGATTTCATATCAACCAACAATGATTGTTTGGAGTGACATTCATCGGTGTTGTTCCAAGGGATTTTGTGGATCTTGTACCACTTTCCAGTGTCCTTCTTTGATTTCCTATTAACCTTCTTTGCTTGTAGCTTGGACTAGTTATCTTGGGGCTTACCATCCTTGCTCTTCCCTTTTCTTTGGGAGTTAGAGACACCTTTACCATGCTTCTGTTTCGATGGGTTTACAAAACTAAAATCCTTCTTATTCTTTTTCTTGAATTTTTGCAACATATCGGTAAGCGACTCCCAATGAGGAGATGTCCAGGAACTCCATATATGCTTGGATGTACCTATGTAGGCCACTGTGGTACTTCAGGACAAAGTGTCTCTCAAAGTCTTTAATAGCCAAATTTTTGCACAAGGTATGGAGGATGTTGGTGTACGCTGACACTATTTGGTCTCTCTCTTAACTCATAGTTGTCCATCTTGTGTAATAGTCATCATAGTTTCCAATAGGGTAGTATTTCTCTTTGAGAGAATCAACAAAATATTCCTAAGTGGGTTCTAGAAAAAGAATTGTAGACTCATCTCCCACATGTTTCTCATAGTAAGTTTCCCAATAATATATGACATGGGGAAGATATTTATGGATGGAAAAGGTGATATTTTCACTATTGGAAAAAAATTGGATAGAAAAATAACCCTTTAGTAGACTTAACCAATTTTCCAAAGTGTTGACATCTATCTGGCCTTGAAATAAAGGAATATCAAAGTTTATTCGTACCTTGAATGGAATTGCACCTCTGAAGTGACTACTCGTTGAAGGTGTCGTCATTGTTTTTAACAATTGTCGAAGGATATGTGTGAAATTTTCCATCATCTCTTTCCTCTATTACACTAGGGCTTCCTTGAGCAATAGTTTGATAGGATCTCCTACTCCACTGTCTCTATTTTCTTCTGCCATGGGAGGTTTCTTGGGATGGTGAGAGACATTTTCCTCAAGATAAAATATCTCGAGACCCAACTCTCTATACCCTAACTTCGTTAGGAAAATTCACTAAGAAATGACAAGGAGAAAGCTATTATGATACCACTGAACGAAATGAAGGTAGATATGTAACAATGAAATACATAGAGATATTGCAAGAAACACTGCAATAATATAATTAAACCAAGATTCTATTAATGATTGTCTTGAATACAAAATATTGTAGAATGTGAAGCACCCAAGATAGCTAGAATGGTGGTATCTTATCTCCAAAGAGAGATATGTGATGAGTATTCTCATTCTCTAGAAGCTAATTACAAAGAGGAAAAAAAGGCCTTTTAACATAAATAATCAATGAGAAAACCCTAAACATCCAAAACCTTGACCCTAGAAGATGAAACTCCAAATGGTTTTCCAGCTCCAATGTGGCTAGTCGATACATAAACTTCCTCAGGGGACAAATTTTGCATACAACCATCATTTGGGGTGCTTGGTTCCCCATCGAAAAGGTCTAGCAAAGGATTACACATTCTATTTGTCATATCATCTTCCTTCAACTACATGGCAGACAATGTCATGCCAAAAAAACATTTTTTATGATCTCGAAATGACCCTAGATGTTTGGGACCCAAAAAATAGTAGAAAAACTACCAAGATGTGGAATCATTTTGAATTAGTGGAATAGGTCGGTGAACACCAATATCCACCTAATTAAAAATATTATTTTAACATATAATTTGCATACAAGCATTTTCCATAACTCAATTATTTGTAAATTAAAAGAAGTTAGTTGTATTGAGCATGTTGTTTCAAACGGAACCTTGGTGGATTCCCTCTTTTTATCCATATGTCTAAAGGACTTGTAGGATTTGAACTTGTAATTTATGACCTTTCATTTTCCCAATGTGTATATCATGGAGAAATGAGAGGAGGTTCCACTCTAGAGGTAATGAGGAGATAGATTTTGACCTCCTTTCATATTATGAGTTGATGGTGGTAATTTCTTGGTCTAATGGATTCTGACACTATTCAAACTTTGTGAGGTATATCTTGTTATTAAAGTTTTTTTTTTTGTTCAATTCCATGCTCTTGGTGATTGTCGGAAATTTTTCAAGGAAGGTCCCTAGATCTGGGAAGAGAAGGTTTTTTGTTTACCCCCTGGTTCCTAGAATTTAACCCTCACAAATCAATATTTTGTGCTCACATTTTCTCAATCTCGAAAAAGACAAAGGAATTAACTTATGTATCACCCATTGAAAGAATTCAATGTGATAAGAGGAGGCGTTTGGGGTTTACGTTATCATTTTAGAAAGTTTTGTAAAGTCTCAACAATGGGTAATTTTGAAATGGCATCCTCACTTTAGGTCAAAACTAAAATATTTAATGTAATAATTGAAATGACATCATCACTTTAGGTCAAAACTAAAATATTTAATAGAATAAATTTATGATTGTAGGGTGGTCACAAAAAGTTCCCTCAATAAGGCAATAATTATTTTAACAATTTTTTTAATAACTCACTCATTTTATAGAGAGAATAAAATGCTAGTGAGTTTTTTTGTGAGTTTCTAAATATTTCGTCATTGTTATGTTTTAAACGATTTTACTTTTATGACCTTGTATCTTGTCTGAATTGTTTTGATATGTAAACACATCACATTGGCATATTTCAAGGATCATGTTGGGGATAATAACAATTGCACAATTCATATTGCTAATGCAATTTTTTATTACAGAAGAAATGATCAATTTTTTTCATGGGCCAATTGTTTTGATATGTAAACATGTCACATTGGCATATTTCAAGGATCATGTTGGGGATAATAACAATTGCACAATTCATATTGCTAGTGCAATTTTCTATTATAGAAGAAATGATCAATTTTGTCGTGGGCCATCATTTTCTTATATCTTCAATGTGTAAATTATGAGTGATGGAGATATTATGTGGGATGATTGGAGAGAAAAGAGTCGAATATCATGATTTGAAAAAGATTTGGTAGTTAGTTTCAATTCAATATTAAGTGAACCTTCCATAGCCTATTTGAGGCCTTAAATGACCATTTTTTGGGAACAAAACCTTACCAATAAATTTATTAACCTCTTGATGTTCTTATACACATTGATATGTTTGTAATGGTGTGAACACCACCTCAATAGTTCGTATGTGAAAGTTACACCTCCCATGAGTTGAGTTATCCTATTGAACACCATGATATGTGTGGATACCACATCAAGTCACATTACTCACAATATTGAGATAGTCCCTTGTGGAATTTCAAGAAGATTTTAGAGGGTAAAAAATCCTAACCTTAATAGGGAATTGAGTCAATGCAAAAAAACTAACTCTAAACCTAGATGGCTATTAAGACATTTTAAATACTAGGCTTCTAAGAAAGGAAGGGGTTTCATATTTATTTTCATGTTATTGTTCTATAGTTGAACATAGCATTTAAGAGTTGGATTTTGGCACATAGTAGAGGAATTTAGATTATCTTGGTGTAACCACAGTCAACATAATTCCCATGGAAACTCCATAGTGAGTGCTCCTTTCTTTGTATTTTCATTTCATAAATGAGAAGAAAAGAGCAAGTTGTTGGCCTCACCTTCTAGTTGGAGGTTTTTCCTGTATTGGGTTTACTTAGTCTACATATTATGTTCATTGTGTGGATGGTTTATTATTTTCTTAGCTTCCTTTATTTTAATAATTTGTGCACTAATATAGTAGTATTAAATCTAAAATATTAACTGAAACAATACAAAATAAGATATTGAAAAGTAATGTAAGATACGTTGGGATGAACTATTGCAGTGGAATGCGCACATAAGTTTACATATCATATTAGTATCAGAGCCACGTTTCATTGTGTTTTTTGTAGTATGTTGTAGAATCCAAGGATAGGTATAAAGAATTCAATATCTATCCAAAGTGGATGAGTATAATAAAAATATAGCATATGATTCAGAGAAGATATTTTCAAATCTAGAAACAAAATTCTCTAACATCTATGTCAATAGGGTCATTCTCATGGAAGATCTAAAACAAGTTTGGATCTTTCAGGGGGTTTTGTTTCTCTACCTCAAAATATGGATCAGATGGAAAATATGAAGATAATTAGGGCCCCAAAAAATGAATCAACAAATATCCAGAGAAAGAGAGATCAAGTTCTGGTGCCATCACTTCTTCTGAGTCTCTATTTAAACTGGAAGCAAAAGTGGACATCAATACCTACTAAGGAGAGATTGATGCTACTAAATTAAATCAACTATTGCAATAATTAGAGGTTCATTTTAGTTTTCATAACATAAAAGAAAATAAAATGATTTCATTTTTTTAACTAAAGTTATAAGGCCATGCCCAAACTTGGTGCAAAAGTTGTATGTAGATGCTTAGGTTGGATGGCGATATTCCAATAACTAAGTGTGAGGCTTTTAAATCTTTCATTAAGTCAGAGTGCTATCGTATTGGGTCTGAAGAGAACTAGTGGATCTATTGGCATTACTTTCGATAGAAGCAATTGCAAAGTGTGCAAAATTACACCACCAAGTTCATAAAAATGGCAATTTTGTTGGGAATATATCCCATGAACCTAGATGTACTCCTAAAGTATTGAGGTTCTCTACACAACCATTTACGAAGGAAAGTGATGATATTTAAACCAAGTAAAATTGATGAGGCTTGTGTGAAACCACATTATCTAGAGAATATGGGTTAGAATAAAGGAAAATTGAGTGGTTCCAAGAAAGATACCACCAAGATGCTTCCAAGGATGGAAAGAAGAAGTCAAAAGGAAAGAACAAGAATAAAATAGCCACTACACATAAGTGTAAGGATCCAAACAATTATTCTAATATTGATGGTCACACTGAAGAAAATTGTTGGAATATACATCCAAATTTAGATCAAAATACCATAATAAGGATGCCAATAAGAATAACATGCTAGCCATAGATCCATGGAACAAAGTAGAGAGTGTATCATATACATATGAAAACATTCTCTACACTACAATGCAGAAGGAAGTGAGCAGAAGTAGACTACATCCCAAGAAAGAGAAAGAGATGACTAAGATCTTTCATATTAATATCAAAGTTAAGAGAACAAAGTTTTATGCTCTATTTTATTCCAATTCAGGATCCAACCTCATAGTAGAAGATCTACTGAAAAAAATTGGATTGGAATTTCATGACCATGCTCACCCATATCCATTAGGATGGGTAGATAAGGAGGCATATCTTAGGCCACTAAGCAGTGTAACATGAAATATTTTATTAGTGCAAACTATATGGATGACGTGGAGGTAGATTTAGTACCACTTGATGTGAATGGTGTTGTGTTTGGAAGCGCCAACATGTACATGAGGGATGGAATATTCATGAGGATACTAAACCAATATTTTCATGAGGAGACTAAATCAATAATGCCCAGTCAATGATGGGAAGTCCTTCATTATCAATGCATACACATGTAAATCCAAGATCTCTCTAGAGTAAGTTGTAATAAATCCAAGAAGATAATAAGTTCAAATAGGAAGTATGTATTTGTTTTCTTAAGAGACAACTAACCAAGAGATGAATATGTAAAAGTAAAGGCATCTCTAGAGTGAGGTATTGAAGAAAAAAAACATCAATTGGAGGATATTTTGTAGGTTCATAGATAAGTGTTCTAAGATCTTAAAAGGTTACCACTAAGAGCGAAGCAGAACATGAGATACAATCGTTTCCAAATTCCCTATTTCTAAACATTGGGCTATATAGAAAGTCCATCCTAGAAGAAGATGAAGTGAAGAAATAGTGGAAACAACTATTGGAGCAAGTATTAATTCAGCCAAGGACCTCATCTTGTCAATCACATATCATCATAGTACCCGATAAATATGGGGCTTGGAGAATTCCTACAAACTAATAAAATCACCCTCGAGAATTAATTCACTTTACCCAGGATCGGTGACTTGCTAGATTAGTTACAACATGCCTAGTACTTCACAAAGTTAGATCACAGATCAAGATACCACTTATTGCAAGTTAAAGAAGAAGACATCTGGAATATTTATTTCAAGAAAAGAAAAAGGTCTACATGAGTGGGTAGTGTTAGATTCTCTAAAAAAACATCAACTACTAGGAAACCTTAAGAAATGTGAATTTACTCAATGTTTATTGGTGTATCCAAGGTATGTTATTAGTGGATGGGAACACAATATAGATCCCATCAAGATTAAGGCCATCCTAAAGTGGTAAAATCCTATTAATGGAATTGAAGTTATGAGATTTTTTATGGAAGCATAGAACCTATAAAATTTTATAGTATCCTTTTCAACTAGGGTTGCATCACTCCATGCCATAATAGTGACTAGCAAGAGTTATGAGTAGGGAAATAATGAGCATCAAGATTTTCATGAAATTAAATGAAAGATCATTGAAGCAAAATTTCTTGCATCACCTAATGTATAGAATCCTTTTGAATTGGATATTGACGCAAGTGGATATGTTATGGGAGTGGTCTTCATGCATGGATGTAAGCCATTATTCTATCAATCTAAAATGTTCCATGGAAGAGTCATGAACTACCTTACATATGAAAATGAAGTTATAACTTTGTTCTATTTTCATGATATGTTAATAAATAAAAGAATTAGATGATGGGAAAGGAGACCAATCTACAACAATCACTACAATATTTATGGGCCCAAAGTAACCTTCAACAAACTATACACTATAAGTGGATGTTTTTTCTTACAGATATTTCATCTAATCATAAAATATGAAAAGAGAAACACTAATAAGTTGGTAGACATGCTTTCAAGGCCACAAACATATATTATCATAGCATTGGAAAATTGTATGCACATGGAACCTGTCACCAATGATGCTTAAAAATAGGCATACATAGAAGATGAGCACATTAAGAGGCTTTTCAGCAACTATAAGGACAATTTCATGTAGTGGAAGGTGATGGTAAGGTTGAATATCATATCGAGTATGTATTTTCTACAAGATATACAAGATTTGTGTTCCTAAAGGTTAAATAATGCATATTATAAAAGAGGTTCTCTCCCCAAAAGTGATAGGGAATTTTGATGGTTGGAAGATAGTTTCTAAATTATACAGGTATGTGTATTGGCCTAAAATGAAAGAATATGTATATCAATTTATTAGGATGCATACTTTTTTGTACCAATAAGCCAAATAATATAACTAAATGATCAGACCATCCCTCATATGTACCTGCTATACCATGGGAGATCATCTCCATGGATTTCATGAGTGGTTTCTGAAGAACAAGGGAAATGACTATTTGTTTATTGTAGTTGACAGTTTTAGCAACTTATGTATTCTTATGCCTTGTAAAAGGACCATGAAGGAAAACATGCAAGAAACATGTTATTTGAAAAGGTTTGGCTGAAATTTCAGATGCGAAGGAGCATAATATCGAATAGAGACATGAGATTTCTTAGTGATTTTTGGATTACACTTTGGGAGAACATGGACACCAAGTTGAAGAGATGTACAAATTTCCATCCATAGATTGATGGGTAGACAAGAGTAGTGAACATTACATTGGTTCAACATTTTAGGATTTATAATCAGAGGCATTCAAAGTCTTGGAATGAAAATTTGATCGATATTCAACACTCTTGTAATATAGCAACCCAAACTTCTACCTATAAATTATCTTTTGAAACTTGTTTTGGGTATTTTTTACCTTTTCCCATAGATGTTGTATATGAAAAACAAAGAGGAGTGATGGAAGACACCATAGTAGAGGCAACGAAGGATAAAACATTCCTTGATAAGATGAGGTATATCCATTTGCAAGTACAAGAGACATTGAATAAGTCATAGGAACAATACAAGGCTTTGCATGATAAACATAGAATTGAAAACAAATTCAATGTGGGAGAAAAATTTTGGTTGCATCTAAACAAAGAAAGGTTATAGGTTATTTGTAATAAGATCAAGGATTTTTGTTATGGTCCTTTTGAACTATTGGGAAAGGTGGGAAATAATGCCTACAGACTCATTCTACACCTAGATATGTGCATTTACTCAGTAGTAAATGTGGAAAATCAAAACTATATGAGCCTGCCATGTTGGGCCATGAAATTGATGAGCAGGTCCTACGTACCATATAAATTTGTATATCACTTAAAATTGGTGTCCATTTTCTCCCAAAGAATAATATACAATTTTATTTTACTCCACTCTTTATACATCTCTAAAAAAACCAAGTTATAGATATCTTCAACTCAGTGGCGGAGTTAGTAGAAGATCCAATTTTTATAAAATCCATTATGATGGGTAGAGTGTCCACTCGAAATGTTCGGTGCATTTCAAAAATATAAACACAATTTTTTGTCCACAATATCTTCCATAAAGATATAGTTTTGTATAAAATTCCCAAAACAGCCACACAGTGGAACATGAACTATGGTAGGTTTGGTTGAAATGACAATTGATATAAATTGGTTCCTCATCAAAATATATATATGTAAACTTTGTAATAAACATTTAATTATCTTTGGAAAATTTGAGAAAATGTTCAAAATTCCCTTGAAAGTTGAAATGAACCATTGTGATGGTTCTCCTTCCAAGGTGGCCCAATAAAAATGAAGGTTTTGATGCATAAGAGCATTGAATTCAACAAAGAGGAGGAAATGGAGAAGGATAGTAGCAGAGATGATATCTCAACGAACTAGTCTTCTTGATAATTGGAGAAGAAAAAGACATTGAGTATGCCCCTCAATGATTGAATATTGTTGTTGAGCCATGACCATCTACAAATTTCCTACCTACGAGTAGCAATACACTAAATTTGTGTATAGGTTAGCCTTTTGTAATTGATTTCCTACTGAATAAAATCCCCACTCAACAAAGTTTTTTTCTAATTTGGGTTTCTATAGAAAATAGATTGTCCATTGTTCCTTGACTATTTTATATTTATCGTTTTTTGTTAAAAAAAACTTTGTGTAATTTCTTGGAAGCACATCTCTATAACTAAGTTGTTTCCTACAATTGAATCAATAGTTTAATGGTGAATTCCCACTATTGTTATATTTTTTTCACTCATACTTTCACTCTCCATTAGAATTTTAATGAATGGCAATAGATCTAAAATGATCACCATCCATTCAAAGCTCAAATGTAATCAAGGGAGAAGAATTACTAGTTCTTAGTTATTTGTAACACACCCAACCTCTTAAAGGGATTTTTAAGGGATTGAGCGTCGAAATTTCACTTTCTTCTCAAACATATCTAAAACTTTTCTTAACGACACCATCATATTCTACTCATCGGGATCTTTCCAACGATTATTGTCTGGATCAAAACCATTCCCTGCATCAAAATTTATGTCCCCTTAAAGTTTTGAGGTTTGTATCATATTCACCTCAAGCCACTTTAGGTCCACGTGGCTCTTTTCCACTTCTCTTCCTACATGGCATAGATGTGGCATACACTACCTTCCCCTTCATGTAACACATAATCTTAGGAGAAATTTGGCATCCGATGCTTCGACGATGAACGCCCCTTTTTCCTCCTACTCACCTATCCTCCAAAGTCTCGAAATTTAGAACTCCCGAAGGATCCTGAAATATTGCCACGTGGCTCTAGCCTCCGACCCATTTTGAATCAACCGAGATCACCACTCAAATCCTCCGGAGTTCTGAATTCCCGAACTCTCGAAGGGTCTACACTTACATGTGGTGACACATTAAATGCAGAGGAATGGATAGGTGGGTCCAGGCTTTCAACCAATTTAACCCCAATGTTCTAGCCTCCCAATATTCCTGAAGTTCTGAACACCCGGAGTATTTGGTACTCCACCAAATTTTGAACGAGCACTCATTCGCTAGGGGAATGACACGCGACACATGGCAGAGGTGACACATGGCACGTGTCACATTCTAATAGGCTCATAGCACCTGTGAAAAGTACGATTCAAGGTGACATGTGGCATGTTGAATGTGGGTCCATGTCACCCTGGGTGACTTTAGCGTGCCACGTCCCTCTGGAATCACAACCTTCCAACACCCTTTAGATATTCACGGTTGATACGTGTCCACTTGGATGTATATATCTATGACCTTTGTTGCTTTGTAGCTTTCATGTTTGGGGGATCTGTGGTGTGAGTTCCTTGATCCTCTCATAGTGGTCAGCATTGGGTTGACCATGATCTGGATCGAACAGTCATGAGAGGTCCCAAAGCTTCTTCGGATCGACGGTGCTTGTCGCTTCGCGACTTCAGAATTTGGGATTTTGGCCATGTATTTTTCATTTTACTCTTGAAGTGGTCAGCACCGGACTAACCACGGTGTAGGTCCAATGGATGACATTTGGCAGGGGATATGGGAGACATGTGGTCCAATCAATTTTCGACACATGTCAGAGTCGATTTGACCCCTAATATCTATGAAAGTCATGAATTGGGGTGACAGATGGCACCCCTACTATGAGTGTACGTCACCCTTGGTGACATCATCAGACCATGTCACTCTGTCCTTCGACACTTCGGAGACATCCTTGTTCATCAACATGTCGAATCTCTTGGAGTAGGGATTTTCCAGAGTGTTTTACACTATCCTTTCACTAGTCGATTGGACAACAGAGATGCGTCCCGAAGGATCCCTAGATCCACAATGCACATTAATTCACTACTCCGACATTTAAGGGTTGTGGCATTATGACACGTCCGTTCTCTCGAAGTGGTCAACCCCAGACTGACTACGACGTAGATCCAATGGTCAGGGAGGCTTCCAAATACCCTTAGATCTATGGATCGCATCACTTCACGAATCCGACATTCAATGGTTTTGATGGTTGTAGGGTCATAGCATCCCGGAGCTGCGAACTCTCGGAGTTCTGCAACCAAAAGAGATTAGGTCCTCTTGCACTTAGCAAAGGGTTCCAATGTCTCAGTCATCTAGGTTTTCCTATAAATCCTTAAGGATGCATGCTCTACCCTTAGAAATTATATTTTTAGGGTTGTGGAAATGAGCTCTCGGTCACACAGACAGATGGATTGAAAGAGGCACCTTCCCTCCACAGAGCCTGAATTTAGTAATCCTGTGAAGGTAAGTTCGAAGAACTCATAGGATTGAATTATTTCAGCTAAATCTACCTTGAATCTTGGCATTACAAGGTCAATCCGTGGAAAATTACCTTAAGGATTTTCCAACCAATACAAATATTTTACCTTATTCTTGGATCTGTTTACATACTCACGTCTAACAGCTCTCTTGATACTAAGAAGAGGAAAATAGAAAACCATTCAAAAGCATGGGTTCATGGAAATACTATAAGCATACGTTCTTAATCCTACAATACAAAATTTTGTCATAGATAGATACATTCAACCATCAATTCAATATTAGTATATAGAGCATAAAAACACTTATTAGGAAACTAGGATTCATGAAGACATTGTCGAGAGGGGTGTCTGTTTCCACCCAACTGTAGGAACAACCAATCCTGAATGGATTTACCACTGGCCAGCCCCTAGATAAACCATGATGCCCTGAGAGAGACTCCTTCTTCTTCTTTAGTGATAGTCAAGGACGAAGTTTAGTCTCCTCCTCCCCTAGGAACTTGGAAATTGGTTTTCTTTTCACCAATAAAGGGGGACTGTAATATTCTCTACAACCCCATTTATCATCTTGGACCGAAAACATTACCAGCCGCGTCATTTACCCAAAGAAAGCTTGTTGTTCAGTTCTCCTCGGAACCAGAGAGATGCATGTTCTCTCCTCTTCTTTTCCCTCTCCCCCTTCCCACAAGTTCCATTTTTTCTTTTTTCCTTCCTCAACAATATTACGTGGGTCTGAATCCCTAGCTCATGGTTAGGTCAGGAAGTATCTCGAATGGTTACTTTTCCTAGCTCCTCATTAACACTTCAGGAGGACTTCCTCAACCACCATCCTGACTGGGAATTTACTTATGGTTTAGAGGACTATTCTGGGTCTGAATAATTTAAATCCAATAAGGTACTGGTTTTGTGGGGGTTATCTCAACCATTCCTAGTCCCCTTCACCACCTCTCTCATAACATCATGGTCTACCTTGGAAAACCCCCTCCTTAGTAGTTATGCAACACTATCCATTTTATTCAATAACAGAAAATACATATATATTTACATTACCTCTTATAATAAAAGGGTTCATCAGTTCCAATGTCCACACATATTCAGTCTTCCCATAGTCTATACGAAAGTTATAGTTATATTTACAAGCTGGGAAAAACAAGGGTATTACAATCCCCTTCCCCTTAAAGGAGCATCATCCCCGGTTTTCTACCTGCCGATGTGTTTTGTATGTACAAAAGTAACCAAAAATGGGTATGCATGTTTCATGGAATCCCCCATTTCCCATATAGCCTCATCTGCACCAAAGTGTTTCCATTACACCTTGACCTGTGCAATGGTTCTATTCTTGAGTGGGATTTACTTCCCGTCTATTATGAATTATGGCTCTAACAAGAATTTTCCCTTTGGTTCCACCTAAATCATAGACCAATCAATTATATGATTAGAATCATGTACATATTTTTTCAGTAACAAAACATGGAAAACATGATGTGCCTTCACTATGGGAGGAAGCGCTTTTCTATATGCTACAAGTCCCACTCTATCCAGAATTTCAAAGGGTCCACAATATCAAGGTGCTAGCTTGGCATAGGATCCTATTCTCAAGGATATTTTCCTGGGTCTAACTCAGAGATACACACGATCCCCTGCTTTGAACTCTCTAGGAGTCATCTTTCTGTCTGCATAACTTTTATGTCTATCTTGAGCTATTTTCAGATTTTGTTTTATCTAAATTAATTGTTGTTCCATTTCCTTTAGCATATCTGGTTTGATTTTAATTCTATCTATTGGGTTATTCTAGTTGATTGGAATATTGCATTGTCTACCATAGAGGGCCTCAAAAGGGATCATCTTCAATGACTATTGATAGCCATTGTTATAAGGAAACTCTATCAGTGGTAGGTAGTCTTCCCACTTCTTAGGCTGATACATTACATGCGTCCTTAACATGTCCTCTAACACTTGGTTTACCCTCTCTGTCTGTCAATCAGTTTGAGGGTGATAGGCTATACTGAATAGTAATTTAGTTTGAAATCTAGAAAATATATATTTCCAAAAGATTGAAGTAAATTTTGTATCTCGGTTAGATACGATTTCTTTAGGCATGCCATGCAATCTACATATTTCCTTCATAAAAATATTGGCAATATTTATTACCTTGTAAGTTGATTTGATGGGAATAAAGTGAGAAGTCTTGCTCAGTTTTTCCACGACTGCCATGATGGCATCATTCTGTTTAGTTGATTTTGGTAACCCTATGATGAAGTCCATGGACATGGTTTCCCATTTCCAGTCTAGAATTGGCAGGGGCTACAACTACCCTGCTAGATGTCGGTGCTCTACCTTAACCTACTAACATTATAGACACTTAGCTAAGTAATTAGCTATGTCCCTTTTCATTCTGGGCCAATAGAATAACTTCCTAGTGGTTGTGATCATTTTTTGATAACAAGGATGACCAGTATATGGTATTTTGTGTAGTTCATCCATTATGAACCTCTTCAAGTCATCACAATTTTGAATATACAACCTACCTTTGTAGGTTAGTAGGAAATCATTCAACAATTGATAATCCTCATACTTCATCCCTATGGGCTCTTGCTCTATGTATGATTTCACAGTCTTGAAAAATGCATCTATTTCTTTTGCACTTTTGACTCTCTCCTTGACACCTGATTCATAAGTGCTTGCGGCTACCAAGTGAATCACTCTCATACTTCTACTAAGGGAATCATCCACCCTATTTTCTTTTCTATTGATATGTTTGATTTCAAATTAAAACTCACCAAGGAGAGCCATCTATATAGCTTGTCTGGCATTGAGTTTTGGTTGATCAAACAGATATCTCAACCCACTATGGTTTGTCATAAGCACAAATATTCTACCTGGGAGGCAATGCCTCCACATTTTTAAGGCATGTACTATGGAAACCAACTTCATATCGTGGGTCACATAATTTATTTCATGCTCATTAAATTTTTTGGATTCATAGAAAATCGTATGTCCATCTTGCATAAAGACTCCTCCAATCCCTTTCTTGCAGGCATCTGTACACACAAGGAAATCCTTGTTTGGGTCTACAATATTCAACATAGTTGGATTGGTTAGAAGTTATTTCATCTCTTGGAATTTCTCTTCACATTTTGATGTCCAAATGAATTTGACCCCCTTTTTCTAAAGGGAGGTGATTGGGCAACCAATCTTGGAGAATCCCTTTCTAAACCTTCTATAGTATCCTGCTAGGCCCATAAAGGATCTGATATTAGATACATCCTTTGAGGTGGGACAATCCATAATGGATTTGATCTTGTTAGGATCAACTGCCACTCCTTCTTCAAAAATAGCATGTCCTAAGTAATGGACTTGTTTCTGGAAAAAGTCACACTTACTAAACTTAGCATAGAGCTGATGTTCTCTTAGTAATTGAATAACTAAATTGATATGTTCTTCATGCTCTTCCCTACTCTTAGAGTATATCAGGATGTCATCAATGAAAACCAACACAAATCTATCCAAGAATTTACTGAGTACATTATATATTAAGCACATAAAATTGGTTGGTGCATTGGTAAGCCCAAATGGTACCACCACAAATTCGTAGTTCCCCTATCTTTTCCTAAAGGATGTTGTGTGGATGTGTTCATCCTTAATTCAGACTTGATGGTATGGAGACCTCAAGTCAATATTGGAGAAAATTGTACCACCCCTTAATTGGTCAAACAAGTCATCGATCCTTGGAAAGGGATACTTATTCTTAATGGTCATCTTATTGAGTTGTCTATAGTCTATGCACAACCTGAGGGTGTCATCCTTATTTTTCACAAACATTGTTGGTTCTCCCCATGGGGAGACACTAGGATGAATGTAGCTTTTGTCCAACATCTCCTTTAGTTGTAGTTTGAGCTCAACTAGCTTCGGTGTACTCATTCTATAGGGAGTTGTAGACACTGGCACTTCCCCCGATACAAGTTCTATTGAAAATTCAATATCTCTTCTTAGAGGTAGGCCTGGTACCTCTTCTAAAAAAACATGTTTATACTGTCTTAATATGGGCTGATCCTCTATTCTTGTTTTATTGGGCTCAACAAAGTTCAACACTTGTATTGCATACAAAGGACATCCTTTTCTACAATACTTCTTCACGTGAAGGGATGATATTTGTCTCACTCAGACATGCTTTTGAATCCCTTGTAGGGTTATTTTTCTCCCTTCTACATCTTCACACTCCAAAATTTTATTGTAACAATCCAACTTGGTTTTATGGGAAGCCAACCAGTCCATGCCAATCAGTTGGTCATAATATCCTAGAGGGAGTATGTTTAAGGTGGCTTGGGTGGGTATTCCATTCATAATGAATTGGCATGCTGGTATGACCTCTGTTAACTTTCGTTTGGTTTCAGGGGCTAGTTGTACCAGCCATGGTTTAACATGTTTTACTTGCTGCAACTTACATTTCACAACATTTTGAGGGGAAACAGAACTCAGATTAGAAATAGGGTCAATTAAAATGGAAACTAGTTGGTTGGCAATCATACCTTCCATCTCCACCACTGAAGCTTGGTGGTTATCTTGTCTATTATCCAAGGTTTCATATATTTGTGGCTTGTTCCTAGCCACATCATCAACTGTGGTAGCCTCTTGTATGTTGTATACCCTCCTATTGTTTTGTTTCCTATGTGGACAGTCCCTCAACATGTGTTCTTCTACACAACCTCAACATTTCAAAGGCTCTCTCTTTGTGTTATCGGTCTTACTCAGGGCTTCTCCAAATGGTTTATTACCACTTTGAGATGGAAAATTATGTTGATACACACTTCTAGTAGGAAGGCTCATCTTAGAACTTTTCCCATGTTTCTTAAATATTGAGGTTTTAAACCCCATCTTCTTGAATCCTGAATGACATTTCCTCTTCCAGTCCTCATGATGTTCAGTCTTATTCTTAAATTTCTCATAGCAATATCTTGCCTTCCAGATAGTATCTTTTAAGGTCTTTGGCTCATCAAATTCAATTCTGTCCTAGAAGGACTGAGGAAATCCACTAATGAATCGTTGCATCTTTACCTTTTCATCCTTTATGTAGGGAATATACCTCATTAGCTCAAGAGATTTGTTGATATATTCATCTATTGTGAGTTTTCCCATCTTGAGTTCATATAACTCCTTGGAAATCCCATCAAAGTATTTCTCTGACAGATACTTCTTCTTGAAGTATTTCTCAAATTGTTTCCATGACAACTCCTTCTCATGGATTCCTTTCACATTCCTAAGATATTCCCACCAAATGGAGGCCTTTCCATTCAATTTGAAAATGGTTATTCGATCCTTTAAGTTTCTAGAGTAGTCATGGACTTTGAAGTACTTCTTCAAGCCATGTAGCCAAACTTCTGCTTCTTCCCCCTTTTTAATTTCTCCATCGAATGTGGGTGGTTTTGATTTCTTAAACTCTTTAGGGTCATGGCTCTTGGAATTTTTCCTCTTATTTCTTCTCCCTTGGGAACGTGAAGTAGTCTTTCCACTAGACTATTCCTTGGAGTTGTCAGTTTCCTCACCAGAGGATTCTTCTGTTGAATGTATCTTGGCTCCATGTTGGGCCTTCTTTGAGGTGCTCCTCCTTCTGTGGCCACTTTCAGCTCCATGATTTTGTATCTCAAGTGGATTTGGATTTTTCTTAGTATGATGTCTTTCCACGTGACTGGTTATTGGTCCATGTTGCAGGTTCCTTTCTATATCTGATAGGATTTGTAGTAGGACTGCGTTAATTTTAGTTTGTTTTTCCTATTCTTTTATCATCCTTTCATTGTCATCCTTACAAATCTGTAATTCTTCAATGAGGATTCTTACAATTTCATCCAAATTTGGAGGGGTTTCTACCGCCCTCCTCTCATCAGATTCTTCCTCTCTATTGTGTGGGATTTCCCCCAATTCATGGTGTGTTACCATCCTTCACGTTGTAGTTTTCCTCCTATCCACTGACCACTTGAGTGATGATAAAGCATTCTTTGTTAGTTAATTATATTACTAGTTTAGGAATAACTCATACAATTTATGAGGTGGAGTTAACTTGTTTATTTGGAATACTAACAACACACAGTTCAGACTTTCAAACATAAAATAATAACAAAAATTATCATTCCTCTCTTTAGCAGTGGTTTAAATAGGTTTCTTAAGAAAGGGGTAAGGTAGGGTGTTACCCTTAAAATTTCTCTAATAAGATTTTTAAGAAACTCATTCATGAGCTCAAGCAGGACAAGTGTTGCCGCCCACTCTGATACCAATTTGTAATACACCCAACCCCTTGAAGGGATTTTTAAGGGACGGGGTGCCAAAATTTCTCTTTCTTATCAAACATATCTAAACCTCTTCTTAACAATACCATGGTATTTTTCTCATCAGAAGCTTTCAAACGACTATCGTCAGGATCAAAACTGAGCTCTGGATCAAAATTTGTGTCCCCTTAAAGTTTCAAGGTTTGTATCATATCTGCCTCAAGCCACTTCAGGTCCATGTGGCCCTTTTCCATTTGTCTTCCTACATGGAATACATGTGGTGTCCATCACCTTCCCCTTCATGTAACACAAAATCTTATGGGAAATTCAACGTTTTGTGCTTCGGTGCTGAACACCCCTTTTTCCTCTTATGCACCTATCACCCGGAGTCTCGAAATTCTGAACTCCCAAAGGACCCAAAAATATTTCCACGTGGCTCCAGCCTTCAACCCATTTCGACTCAACTGAGCTCACCTCTCCAATCCTCCAGACTCTCAAAGGGTTCGCACTTACACATGGCAACGCATTAAATGTAGAGGTAGGGACAAGTGGGTCTAGGCCTTCGGTCGATTTAACCCCAGCTTTTGAACCTCCCAATCTTCTTGAATTCTCAAACTCCCATAGTCTTGGGTACTCCACCATATTTTGATCGAGTTCTCATGCACCGACACGTGTCATAGGACATAGGTGACACATAGCCCCATAAGTGGGTGACACATGTCACTTTCTAATTGGCTCATAGGGCCTATGAAAAGTATGATTCATGGTGACACATGGCACATCAAACATGGGTTCATCTCACCCTAGGTGATGTCAGCATGTCATGTCCCTCTGGACTGAGAACCTTCCAATGCCCTTTAGATATTCACGATTGAGATGTGTCCACATGGATCTATAGATCTAAGTCCTTCATTGATTCACAACTTTGGCATTCAGGGGATCTGCAGTGTGGATTCCTTGTTCCTTCCAGAGTGGTTAGCATCAGGATGACAATGGTATGGATCGAACGGTCAGGAGAGGTATCGAAGCTTCTTCGAATCGATGTTCCTCGTCGCTTCATGACTTTGGTTTTCAGGAGTTTGGCCATGCAATTTTTGTTTTACTCTCGAAGTGGTCAATGTCATACTGACCACAGTGTAGTACCAACAGATGACATTTGGCAGGGGATACGGGAGACACATTGCCCAATAAACTAGCGACACATGTCAGGGTCTATATGACCCCTAAGATATATGAAAGTCATGAATTTTGTTGACACGTGCCACCCCTACTGTGGGTCTACGTCAACCTTGGTGATATCGACAGACCGTGTCACTACAATCGTCGGCACTTTGACAGCATCATCGTTCATCAACGTGTTGAATCTCCCGGAGTAGGGCTTCGCCACAATGTTTTACACTATCCTTTCGATAGTCGATCAGATGACAGAGATGGGTCTTGAAGAATCCTTAGATCCACAACTCACATTGATTCGCTAATCCAACATTCAAGGGTTTTGGCATTATGACACCTCCGTTCTACCGAAGTGATCAACACCAGATTGAACATGGCATAGATCCAATGGTGAATACCCTCGGATCTACGGCTCGTGTCACTTCATGACTCTAAAATTCGGGGGTTTTGATGGTTGTAAGGTCATAGCATCTCGGAGTTCCGAAGCAAAAAGATCTTATCTCTTTTTGGACTTATCAAAGGGTTAAAAGGTCTCATTCATATGGGTTTTCCTGGAAAGCCTTGAGGCTTCACGCTCTACCCTTAGCCATTATTTGGTTAGGGTCGTGGACATGAGCTCCCGGTCACACAGACAAATGGTTTGAAAGAGGACCCTTCCCTCCATAGAGCCTGAATTCAGTAATCCTATGAAGGTAAGTTCGAAGGAATGACAAGATTGAAGTATTTAAGCTAAATCTACCCCAACTCTTGGAATTACAAGTTCAATCCATGGGAAATTCCATATTCTTGGATCTGTTTACAGTACTACATCTAACAAATATGTTATTGCTAAGCAGAGGAAAATATAAATCCATTAAAAATCATGGATCCATGGAACTACCATAAGCATTCCTTCTTTAATCATACAATACAAACTTTTTTCATAGATATATACATTCAACCATCATTTCAATTTTAGTAAATAGAGCATAAAACTACTTATCAAGAAACCAGGATTCATGAAGCAATTGTCCAGAGGGGTGCCCGTTTCCACCCAACCATAGGCACAACCACTCATGATTGGATTTACCATTGTCTTCCCCTTAGTTAAACCATGATGCTCTAAGAGAGACTCCATCTTTTTCAATGACAATTAGGGACAGAGGTTACTCTCCTCCTCCCCCGAGAACTTGGAAATTTGTTTTCTTTTCACCAACTAAGGGGGTCTGCAATCTTCTCTCCAAACCTGTTTATCATCTTGGACCGAAAACATTACCAACTAATTCTTTCACCCAGAGAAATCTTGTTGTTCAATTCTCCCCAGGACCAGAGAGCTACATGCGCTCTCCTCTTCTCTTCCCTCTCCCCCTGCCCACGAGTTCCTATATTTTATTTTTTCCTTCCTCAACAATATTGCATGGGTATGAATCCCCATCTCGTGGTCAGGTCAAGAATTCTCTCGAATGGGTACTATGCCCATCTCCTCATTAACTCTTGAGGAGGACTTCCCCGACCACCAGCCTGACTAGTAATTTACTTATAGGTCACAGAACTATGTTCGGCCTAAGTAATTTAAATCCAATAAGGTACTGGTCTGGTGGGGGTTATCTCAACAATTTATGGTCCCCCTCACCAACTCTCTCATAGAATCATGGTCTACCTTGGAAAACCCCCTCCTCAGTAGTTATGAAACACTATCCATTTTATGCAATAATAGAAAATACATATATATTTACATTACCTCTTATAATAAAAAGGTTCATTAGTTCCAATGTCCACACATATTCAGTTTTCCCATAGTCTATAGGAAAGTTATAGTTATATTTATAGGCTAGGAGAAACAGGGGTATTACATTATTGGTTATATTTCCAAACCCTTGTAACTAGAATTTCTCTCCCCATTCATACCATTTTCATTATTAGTGAGTGATGTCTTTATTGTTTGGAAAATTCAAAAGGTACATTGGTTGTCCCAGAGTTCATGGGATTCCCATGGACCATTAGTAGTCCTTGCAACCTTCCCCAAGACCATACGATGTCTGTACAGACCATAGACATTATGTTTGTTCATGTGCAACTTAGGAAGGTTGTATTCTTCTTCCACAAGTTATTTTATTGGTTCTAATTTTCTATATTGTTAATTCAATGCAACATTGATTAATTTACATTAGCCATAAACCTATATCAGTGACTTCCCATTGGTTGCATCATTGATTTTCGAACAACATATAGCAATTAGGGTTGTGTATGCATCATTAGATTATACTGCATTATTATCTGTGTTAATAGAATTACAAAGATAGAGTAAGAAAAACTGAAATAGATTGTTCATAGTTGGAATTGGTTTTATCTCTAAAATCCATCCAATTAATCCTTGAAACCGAATCTGTAATAAGGTTGATTCATGCTTGTTTGAGAATAGAAAATAGAGAAGCATGATCTTAGTGAAATTGTGATTGCATAGACTTCGAATTCTATTTCTCTATAGAGATCCATGTTGATGAAACGGATAGTCCATAGGTGTACCATTTAAAAATCATAAGGTTTCATAGTAGGTCCATCAAATACCTTGAGGAAACCTTCATCGACAAATATTTTAATAGGGAAAAGATAAAAGAGTTGAAATACTTCAGTAGGTAGATACAAGAGAAAAGTCGGTATTGGAGATAGAAAGCAAATGAGCTAGAAAAATAACTTTCCAAATTCCAGGATTCCTTCACCACCATGAGGGCACAATTACATAGGAATAAAATGTATCTCTTGCAATTGGAGGAGAAATTATCTTACTTGGATAATTGCAAAGAGGAGAGGTTCAACGGAGTGACTAGTAAGTTATACCACGATTTGGTAGCAAATAAAGAGGCCTTGAAGAAGCTATAAGAATATGTCTAAGACACCAATAAATCCCCTTTTGTTTCCACTCTAGAATACAACACCATGATGAATTTAGGCATGGTAAACTCACCTTTCAAGATCCTTCCCAAAGAGTCCATCGATGCCATTGAAAAGAACACTAGAGGAATTGATTCCAAGATCGTGAGGGAAATGGGCTATGATGGCCAAAGGATAAAAAGGGAAGTCCAAGGGATTATGATCCCCATTGTAGATCAACAAAGGACAAAGAATGAAGGATCAAATGAAATCAAGGGTGGAGAATTACTATTTGTTGGCCATTGTTTCTATTTGTAGTCCCTTGTAACTAGAAATTTTCTCCTTATTTATACCATTGACAATGTTTTTGAGTAATTTCTTTACTTCCGAGTGAATTTAGAAGGTTCATTGTTTGTTTAGTAGGTCGTGGGATTCCCTTTGACCATTGATAATCTCTATAACCTTCCTTGGGACCATACAAATTAGTGTGAGAACATGTATAACTTATGAAGGTTGTATCCCTCTTCGACGAGTCATCCAAATGGTTATGATTCACTAAATTGTTAATTAAATGTAGTATCGGTTGATTTACAACACCTAGAAACCCACAATAACATGTTCCCATTAGTTGCATCATTGGCTATTGAATTGTATTTGCAAATGAGGGTTGTGTATTCACCACTAGATTGTAGAGTGCATTACTATTTTTGTTATTAGAACTGTAGAGAAAAATTAAGAACAATCAAAGTGGGTTGGTTTATAAATGGCATTGGTTTTGGTACTAAAATCCATCCAATTAATCCCGAAAGCCAAATTTGGCAATTTTAGGGGTAGATCCCATTTTGGTGATTTGGGGTCTTGAACCTTCCAAATATCGTTTGAGGCATTAAATGGTCATTTTTGGGTTTAAAACTTTGTGAGAAAATTTGACAACATCTTAATGGTGTTTTCCACATCAATAAATTTCCAAAGGAATGAAGGTCCCCTCAATCGAGTTTCTATGCATAAGTTGAGCCTCCAGCAAGTTGACCTATCTTATTGACCACCATAATATGAAATGATTCCACATCATCTCATGTCACCTACAAATGTCGATCTAGTCACACATGGACTATCATGAAGATTCTAAAGGGTCTAAAACCCAAATCCTAATTAGAATTTGAGGCATTCGAAAACCTTAATCGTAAACCTAGATGACTATCAAGACATGCTAAATATCAATCCACTAGGAGAGGAAGGGATTTCATTCTTATTGTATTGTTATTGTTCTAGATTTGAGAAAAACATTTGTGCTAGGATTTTAGAGTAGAATAGAGAAAGTATAAAATCTTAAAGTAGTGATACTAGCCATACTATCCATGACAACTCCATAATGAGTGTTTATTTCTTTGTATTTGCATTTCATAACTGAGAATAAAAGAGCAAGTCATAGGTCTCACTTTCCACCTATAATCTCCCATATTGGGTTTTCCCAAGGTAGATGTTATGTTCATTGTGTTCATGGTGTGTTATTTTCTTAGCTTCTTTCATTTTGGTTCCAATTTATTTTAGTAATGTGTGGACAAATATAGTACTAATATAGAATATAAAATCTAAAGTGAAACACCACATTATAAGAAATTACATAGTATTGTAAGATTTGTTGTAATGAACTATCAAAGTGGAATATCCACTATAAATTGTAAAAAGATAGGAGAAATAAAGATACACTTTTACATTATACTTTTGAGAGATATTCTAATATCTCAAGAATGAGTAATTGAAAGAATTATCATAGTTTTGATATTTTTCATAAAAATAAGCAACAAAAAGTAGAGAAAAACAAAACTATATAGAATAATACAAAAAACTTAAACATGGCCATTATTCTTCTAAATGATGTATATGAAAAACACTTAACAATAAAAATATAATTTTCATGGGAGAGATTTTCATGTAACATAACCCATTAAAATATAAAATAATAATAAAATATAAAAAAAATAATAAAAAATTATGTAGATTTCATTATCTTTAAAAAGTAGAGAAAAACAAAACTATATAGAATAATACAAAAAACTTAAACATGGCCATTATTCTTCTAAATGATGTATATGAAAAACACTTAACAATAAAAATATAATTTTCATGGGAGAGATTTTCATGTAACAGAACCCATTAAAATATAAAATAATAATAAAATATAAAAAAAATAATAAAAAATTATGTAGATTTCATTATCTTCTCATGGTGTATGTAAACTTTCTCTCTATATATAATGTTTTATTGTTATTTTAATGTCTTATATTACATGAACATCTCCCTCATACCAAGTTATTATTATTTTAATGCCTTTTTTTTGGTAACACTAACTCTTAACATGATTGGATTTGATGTATCCTCATAACTAATGACTTTCACTTACCTAGAAGACATTCTTATCTTCTTTTTAACATGATTGGATTTGAGGTATCCCCATAACTAATGACTTTCACTTTTACCTAAAAAAACATCCTTATCTTCTTTTTTCACCAATAATAACATCTTAGTATTCCATATATAAAATGAGATTTACTGAAGTTCTATAATCTTAATCTTTTACTCCCATATAAAAATATCACATGTCTTCACCAAATGTGCTAATGGAATGGAAATTCTTTCCCTTTAACGAAACGGAGTGAAAAGGTCAGTGACATGTAAGTATATTTGATTAATAACACTTCAGGCCAAACTAGTTTCCGATCAACTAGTTTTATCCGAACTTCGTTTGTTGATTAGGGGAATAAGAACGTGACTGAATCAGTTCAAGGAAGCAGATGTACAGCAGAGTCTAACCGTAAATGACATGGAAATAAAAACTCATTAATTACCAGGAAAGTAACTTCCTTGCCGCTAGCATTTTTAGTTTAACATACAGTTTGCATATTAATATTTTTAATAACGAGTTAGCAGCCCAGCAATCCCCGGCATTTTTTTTGAAAGTAACTTCCTCGCCGCTAGCATTTTTAGTTTAACATACAGTTTGCATATTAATATTTTTAATAACGAGGAAGCAGCGAAGTAATCCCCGGCACTTTTTTTTTTTTTTTAAGATAAGCAACAATAGGCAATAGGAAATCAGACAGAAAGCATGATAAACTCGGACATGGAAATTTATTGATGTTAAACCTTAGAATGTTAAACTCCGACATTCTAGGATTTTAGCAGTGCCAAGCACTTTTCTGTTTCTGTTTTTTTTCACTATGTAATAATTGTTTTGGTTATTATTATGTTTAATTTATTGTTTATTATTTACATATAGCAAAATATATAAAAAAAAAATCTTAATTATTAGTGATTTTTATGTTACATTTCATTCTAGGGTTTTAAGAATGCTGATCACTTTTTTGTTTTTCATTTTTACCATGTAGTAATTGTTTTGGTTATTATTGTGTTTAATCCATTGTTTATTACATAAATACAGCAAACTACAAGATATATATATTTTTCTTAATTATTGGTGATTCTTATGTTCCCATTTCAATGCCATGAGCTTATTTATCAGCCAGGGTTTTAGCAGTGCCAAGGACTTTTTAATCTTTTCTTTTTTACAATGTAGTATTTGTTTTGATTATTCTTATGTACAATCCATTGGCTCCAGTGCCATGAGTCTATTTACAAGGCAACGTTTTAGCAGTGGCAAGGATTTTTTTTATTTATTTTTACCCTATAGTATTTGTTTTGGTTATTATTATGTTCAATCGAAGGACTTTTTTGTCTTTTCAATGTAGCGTTTGTTTTGATTATTTTTATGTACAATTCATTGGCTTCAATCCCATGATTCTATTTACAAGCCAGGGTTTTAGTAGTGGCAAGGACTTTTTGTCTTTTCCTTTTACCATATAGTATTTGTTTTCGTTATTATTGTGTTCAATCCATGGTTTGTCACATAAACACAGCAGATTATGAGATAAAAAAAAATTCCTTTATTATTGGTGATCTACCATTCGTTTCAAAGCCATGAGCCTATCTACCAGCCAGGTTTTAGCAGTGCCAAGGACGTTTTTGTTTTTTCTTTTCTTACATGATTGGTTGCAGTGTCACGAGCCTCTCCACCAGCACCAGCCAAAGTTTTAGCAGTGCCAAGGACGCTTTTGTTTTTGTTTTTCTAACATGATTGGTTGCAGTGTCATGAGCCTCTCCACCAGCCAAAGTTTTAGCAGTGTCAAGGACGCTTTTGTTTTTTCTTTTTTAACATGTTTGGTTGCAATGTCATGAGTCTCTCCACCAGCCAAAGTTTTGTCAGCGCCCAGGACTTTTTTTTTTTTTTTCTAACCTGATTGGTTTCAGTGTTATGAGTCTTGAATCTACCAGTCATTGGTTTCAGTGTTATGAGTCTTGAATCTACCAGCCAAGGTTTTCGTTGTACTAAGGACTTTTTTGTTTTTTCTTTTTTATCATGATTGGTTTCAGTGCCATGAGTTTATTTATAATTATTCAATTTATAATTAGGGCTTTTTTTTCAGGTTATAAAGTCATTACAATAATATATTCGCTCCCAGGATCAATCCTCCCAACTATCCAAAATAAATTTAATTAACAAAATATAAAATATACACTAAATCCAATTAATAAAATATAAAATTAATATACTATTGAAAAATCTACCTAGACCAATTTGACTAATTAGATCACAAATAATTCATGAAAAGATTGAATTACAAGTAATTCATGAAAAAGCAGTTACAAGACATGCTGAGAAATTGTCATATCATTAAAAAAAAATTGAAAACTAATTCGCACCAAAAATTTCATATTACACAAGATCATTTTTCACCTTTCAATACTTATTTTGATTCAGATCGAACTCTCTTTCAGATATACAACTTACAAATCTTTTGATTCATATTTTAAATTATAAGTCACCTTTCATGATCAATTAATGCCAATCGTGTTATACCTTGTTATATCTAACGAAATTCACTAACAGACATAACCTTGCAGTGAATGCTTTTGCCTATGAATTTTTATAAATTTAAACATAAGCTTAATAAGAGGACAAATATTTTTATGTTCAATGCTTGATTGACTAGTATATTTTGTCATGTAAAGGAATTACATAAACTGTTGAGCTACCAGAGTTTTTATTTTATTATTGTATTTCTATCAAAATTTAATCGACATTTTTATAGGTACCTGATAAAAAGAGAGCGGTATTGATCATGGGCCTGGAACGAGTAGTACAGGTCCGATGTATCTTCCATCACACCACAACTGGCGATTTGATTGCATAGGTACAAGCATGGCGATTCGATTGTACAGGTTAGAGATGGCCGTGTCTTTAATAGGTCATGTCACTTTAACGATAAGTAGTATTTTTTTGGTAATTTGGTTTTAGTTTTGATTAGCATTTCGAATATTTGGTAACATATTAACTTAATATAATAAACTGTCCAGGTGTGCATTTGGTGACGGAGTGTGTTGTTAAGCCACTCCGTGATGTTAAAGTCACGGGTTTGAAACCTGCAGGGACAAAAAATCCAACCATGTTAAAGGTTGGTGTGGCCCGGTAGGTTCCGCACAAATTAACAAACAAAAAAAAAAACTTAATATAATAAACTAAAATACGATCACAAATTTCTTAATTATAATTCAGATCTAGATTTATACTAGATGCATATGCAGATCTCTTTTCTATGAAATATACTAAATTTTATTTATATTTATTTTAAAACTATTAATTTCTAATATATTATTTTTTAAATATTTTTTCTTTATATATAATTTTATTAATTATATTATTTTTTAAATATTTTTTCTTTATATGTAGTTTTATTAATTATATTGATAATTATAGTTATTTATATTTTGCTTAACAAATTGTGTTGAGATGGTGTGCATATCCTTATATTGAAATCCTTGCATATATGAAAAGACATTATCAAGTTTTATGTGTAGTTATATCATTTTGCATTATATTGTAAAGTCTTTTAGTTCAATTCTTTTTCACTTATCCAATTATAGTCATTTAGTTTTGTTTGGATTTTTTCAAATTTTGATTTTGTCTATTTATTTGTTTTTGTTTTATAGGCAAGAAGCTTATATATTATATGATTTATTTTTTTTCTAGTTTTCTTTTATTAGAATTGGATTATGAAATTTTTGTTGAAAATGTAATTTTTTATTAATAAAATTGTTTTTTAGCGCAAAAATGGATTTAATGCCCTCAAATACCTCTATTACAACTAAATCATATTGTGTTAACATATGACATATGCGAGTCCATCAATCCAAAATCATAAATAGTTTTGTTAATATTTGTTGAGTAAAATATTTGTGGTATTTCATGTACTCTTAAATAATTATTTCATAAGTATCTAACCATAAAAATATTGTACACATAACAAGGTTATTTCTCAAAATGTATTGTATGGGTTTTGATGACTCCTTTCCATGGTAAAATTGTGTTACATCATCATTATGTGGTTTAGTCACCTTTTTATTTTACCATTCCTTTTATTTTGGGTTTAAAGTTATCCAAATTGGTAAGAAAAATAAAGGTTTATTGCATAGACATTTTTCACTTTCAAAATCTTTATCCATAATAGAAATGTTCACTCAAAAGATGCATAATTTGTGGAGTACCATTGAATTAGTCAACGGATTTTCTAATATTTCAATGTGACATAATGTTGATGTCAATGTTTTAATCTAAACCATGGAACACTATTAATTGTACAATGTGAGATAGCCCTTAATGAAAATTGCAATGCAACATAACTATTGAGTAACATAAGCATTCAACATAAGTAAAAACAGATAAAATTCGCAATGTGACATAACCATAAGGAACATTACAATCCATCATAATCCATTGGGAACATCCTAACACAACAATTACAATCTAACATAACCATTGAGGTATGTACCAATGCAATGTAACCCTTCCTGAATGTCGTGATGCAACATAACATTGAAGAATGTCGAAATTCAACATAAGTCAGCCAACATGTACGTTGAAATACCACATAACCATAGTCAAGCATAATCATCCATAGGATGACTATGAATGGATGACTATGATTGAACATCACAATGTGAGATATCCATAAATGTCACAATATTACATAATCATTCATGCCACAATGCATCATAACCATTAAGAAACATCACAATGTGACATGCCACTTCATGAATGACATAATGCAACACAACCATTAAGGAACATAGCAATTCCTTGTAAGTCGTCCAAGATGGATATAACAATGCTTCATGACCATTCATGAACATCTCGCTTAAACATAACCCTTAAGGAACATCAGAGTTGACATAACACTTAATGAATGTCGCAATGTGATGTACCCATTGGGGAATGTAGCAATTCAACATCACACAATGAAGATTAACTTTGCAATGCAACATAATCATTAGGGAACATCACAATCCAACATAACCCTTGATGACTATCATAGTGTGACATAGTCCTTGATGGACATCACAATGGAACAGAACCAATGAGGAATGTAGCAATTTGACATTAGTCAACCAAGATTAACATCACACTATCACATTTCCATTGTCATTGATGCAAAGGATAACAATTTTCTTGGATTTTTATGTTTCTAAGGATCAATGCAAAAGACCAAGATAGGGGAAGAAGCTAGTCACCACGCATAAAAATGATGGGAAAAGGTTATATTTGAATATAGACAAGAAACATAGGTTAGAAGCACTTACAACATATACACCAATGGCATGTGAACAATTATAGGTTGAAGAGGAAAACCCAAAGTGCAATGCCCAAATATTACATAGATCCAAGATAATGACTATACCAAGTCATCCTTTTGAGTTGGAACAAACAAATTTGACAGTGATAATATCCCTCCCCTTTCGTCATCACCTTGTAAGAAAAATATGATTGTACGACTAGAAAAGGGACATGGGAGACAAAGAAGCTTCATTATTTAACAAAGGGAGAAATTAAAAATTGAGCTACCATGGCTGCGACATCATGAGAGATATACTCATTCTCCTAGTTATTTCCAACAAGGGGAAGTACCAGGATTTGAAAACTCCATACTTAGGAGGAGCTCCACTTGTTTACTCAGGCAACAAAGCACTTGTTCTAAGGTAATGCAGGATATAGTCAGAGAGATGGAAATAATACAAATTTCAATCTAAGTTCCATCTAGATAAAAAAATAAAAATAGCCAGGTATTGACCATGCAGCATGAGAAAAGAAGAAAAATAGCACTCAAGAACTATCCCTGTTCACAAAAGGAGAAGATTGAAGGGAAAATTGTGCTTTCTTCTGGGCCAACTAGGATCCCTGAGAAAACACGAAAGGTATGGGATCAATAAACATGTTTTCCTATCTTTGGTTTTCATCTAGACCAAATTTTTAGGGGAAGATCCCTTTACTACAAAATATTTTAAGTTTCTTATATTTTGAGGAGATGAGAGTAGGAAGGAATATTACATAATGATTTTTCTATGTTTTGGAAAATCAGAAATGTAATTGGAATGGGAAGAGTAGGGAAGTTGTAGTCTTAGGAACGTCAACAATCATCCTTCATGTATAAAAGAAATTGAGATAATGAAAAGAAGGGAGAGGGGAGCTAGAGAATACAAATTCAATGTTGTAAAGCTATTTATTAGGCTCAAAGGTAGATGTGAAATATCTCTTCCCATTATTGTATTTTTTAGAATGAACTATTTATTTCAAGGAGAATAATAGATAGTGACTTTGTGATTCAGTTATTCAATGGTGCACTATTGTCGATTACTTTCTGTAATGTTTATCAAATTATCATTTTTGTCCATTTTCATTTGTAGAGAATGATTATGAATGGATTGTGAACTCAATTACAGGAGCATGCTTATGGTCATCTACATGCAAACAAGAATTCTATATGATTTGATTCTATGAAATAAGGACTATTTATATTTTACACATTGAATTATATACCTATAATTAATTATGCTACTATTAGAATAATATTGTAGTTGTGCATTACCATATGATTGCATCAACATCTTGGAGTAGTTTTACATTTAGGATTTAGTATAAATTAGATTAAAATTTCTCTCCAATGAGAGAAATTAATTTAGATAGCAATATTCGGGCCCATATACTGGTGGGGATTGTTATTCAAATGAGAGTGGGTCTAATTGGCACCTGCAATCGGTCAACTCCCCCTCATGTCAACATTGATATTTTCACCTGCGTCAACAACCACTTAAGGATCCTCACACTTCCTAGATCCTTACTGGAAAAAAGTTAGAAAAGAAAAGGAGTCTCTCTCTGACCAGGATAACTGAGTAGGAACGATGGAAACAAGGGTTTTCAGGACTGAAAAGGGGGAATTATTAAAAACCACAAGAAGGGGCTTGTAGACGTAGCATAATTTTTCGAGCTTAATGATGTTATCTCGAATTCCCCCTCTCCTCAATCCAATGGTAGTTATTTATACTTTAGAAATTTGGTTGGAGTAGTCGAGAATGATTTATGACAGATATTAATTAGAAAAAATGATCTGAATTTATGAGAAGAATGAAATGAATACAGATTATTAAAATATGACTAACACGGAATAGCAGAGATATTGTAAAGTTAGTTTTCTATTCAATAATGAAATAATTTGAAACTGTAAAATGAAGAGGAAAAGAAGCTTGTTGGAATGGTGGCGGCTTATCTTTGAGAAGAGATGTGATGGTTACGCTCACTCGCAAGAAGATGAGTAAAATGAGGCTCTAAAGGCCTTTTTACAATAAACAGGAATTTCGAAAACCACATAAATCTAAAATCCTAACCCTAGGAGATAAAGTGCCAAAATTCATGTGGGCCCCGTTTGGGTACGGCAGTACATCAACTTCCTGGGGTCGTAACTTTTGCGTACAATCTTTGTTTTAGGTGCACGATAGCCCGTTGGAAAAGTATCGTCGAGGAGATTCATTTTGGGGGCTCAACCATGCCTTTGGATATCATTGAGATGATTGATCCTGAAAAATGGCCCTGGAAGTTCAAACTGCTAAAAATAGTAAATTGCCAAAATTGTCAGAAAACTATTTTGAGTGAATTGGAAAAGGTGGGTGGACACTGATATCCACCTGGATCAATCCTCCCTCCTCAAGAGGCAATGGTATCCATTTCCTTGAGTTACCCCATCAAATGAGGAAATTTCTGTTGAATTTGGGCCCGAGTGAGCGACTTGCCTTGATGCAGGAGCTGCCTTGCTTTGACAACTCGATAAAGTTGGTGATACACATTTGATGAGAAGAACGAAACGAATAGGGATTATTAAAATATTCTTAACACAAAATAAAAAAGATACTGTAAAACTAGTTTTCTATTCAATAAGGAAATAAGTTGAAACTGTAAAATGCAGCGAAAAACAAGCTTGTTGAAACTGTGGCGGCTTATCTCTGAGAAGAGATGTGACGATTGCGCTCATTCACAATAATATGATTACCATGAGGCTCTGAAGGCCTTTTTACAATAAACAGGAATGTCAAAAACCCTAGACATCAAAAAACCTAACCCTAGGAGATGAAGTGCCAAAAGTCATGTGGGCCCCGTTTGGATAAGTTAGTACATCAACTTCTCGAGATCATAACGTTTGCATAGGTTCTCAATTTTAGGCGCATGATAGCCCGTTAGAAATTTATATCCAAGGACTACACATTCTATTGCACCCTATTAAAGGGCAATCTCGACTGTGGTGAGCCCTAAAAACATTGTTTTGAAATTTTTATTTATATTTATTTAAAAAAAAAAAAAAAATTTATTTATATTTATTTATAAATTTTATTTATATTTATTTTGAAAATATTAATTTCTAAAATATTATTTTTTAAATATTTTTTCTTTATATGTAGTTTTATTAATTATATTATTTTTTAAATATTTTTTTCTTTATATGTAGTTTTATTAGTTTTATTAATTATATTGATAATTATAGTTATTTATATTTTGCTTAACAAATTGTGTTGAGATGGTGTGCATATCCTTATATTGAAAGCCTTGCTTATATGAAAAGACATTATCAAGTTTTATGTGTAGTTATATCATTTTGCATTATATTCTAAAGCCTTTTAGTTCAATTCTTTTTCACTTATCCAATCATAGTCATTTAGTTTTGTTTGGATTTTTTTAGACATTATCAAGTTTTATGTGTAGTTATATCATTTTGCATTATATTGTAAAGTCTTTTAGTTCAATTCTTTTTCATTTATCCAATCATAGTCATTTAGTTTTGTTTGGATTTTTTTAAGTTTGATTTTGTTTTTATAATTGTTTTTGTTTTATAGGTAAGAAGCTTAAATATTATATGATTTAATTTTTTTCTAGTTTTTCTTTATTAGAATTCAATTATGAATTTTTTGTTGAAATTGTAATTTTTTATTAATAAAATTGTTCTTTTTATGTGCAAAAATGGATTCAATGCCTTCAAATACCCCTATTACAACTAAACCGTGTTGAGTTAACATATGACATATGCAAGTTCATCAATCCAAAATCATAAATAGTTTTGTTAATATTTATTGAGTAGAATATTTGCGGTATTTCATGTACTCTTAAATAATTATTTCATAAGTATCTAACCATAAAAATATTGTACACATAGCAAGGTTATTTCTCAAAATGTATTGTATGGGTTTTGATGACTCCTTTCCATGGTAAAATTGTGTTACATCATCATTATGTGGTTTAGTCACCTTTTTATTTTACCATTCCTTTTATTTTGGGTTTAAAGTTATCCAAATTGGTAAGAAAAATAAAGGTTTACTGCATAGACATTTTTCACTTTCAAAATCTTTATCCATAATAGAAATGTTCACTCAAAAKATGCATAATTTGTGGAGTACCATTGAATTAGTCAATGAATTTTCTAATATTGCAATGTGACATAATGTTGATGTCAATGTTTTAATCTAAACCATGGAACACTATTAATTGTACAATGTGAGATAACCCTTAATTAAAATTGCAATGCAACATAACTATTAAGTAACATAAGCATTCAACATAAGTAAAAACAGATAAAATTCGCAATGCGACATAACCATAAGGAACATTACAATCCAACATAATGCATTGGGAACATCCTAACACAACAATTACAATCTAACATAACCATTGAGGTATGTACCAATGCAATGTAACCCTTTATGAATGTCATAATGCAACATAACATTGAAGAATGTAGAAATTCAACATAWGTCAACCAACATGTACGTCGAAATACCACATAATCATAGTCAAGCATAGTCATCCAAATTCAACATAAGTCAACCAACATGTACGTCGAAATACCACATAATAATAGTCAAGCATAGTCATCCATAGGATGACTATGCTTGGACATCACAATGTGAGATATCCATAAATGTCACAATATTACATAATCATTCATGCCACAATGCATCATAACCATTAAGAAACATCACAATGTGACATGCCACTTCATGAATGACATAATGCAGCATAACCATTAAGGAACATAGAAATTCCTTGTAAGTCATCCAAGATGGATATAACAATGCTTCATGACCATTCATGAACATCTCGCTTAAAAATAACCCTTAAAGAACATCGAAGTTGACATAACACTTAATGAATGTCGCAATGTGATGAACCCATTGGGGAATGTAGCAATTCAACATCACACAATGAATATTAACTTTGCAATGCAACGTAATCATTAGGGAACATCACAATCCAACATAACCCTTGATGACTATCGTAGTGTGACATAGTCCTTGATGGACATCACAATGGAACAGAACCAATGAGGAATGTAGCAATATGACATCAGTCAACCAAGATGAATATCACACTATCACATTTCCATTGTCATTGATGCAAACGATAACAATTTTCTTGGATTTTTTAGGGGAAGAAGCTAGTCACATAAAAAATGATTGGAGAAGGTTATATTTGAAGATAGACAAGAGACATAGGTTATAAGAACTTACAACATATACACCAATGGCATGTGAACAATTACAGGTTGAAGAGGAAAATCCAAAGTGCAATGCCCAAATATTACATAGGTCCGAGATAATGACTATACCAAGTCATCCTTTTGAGTTGGAAGAGACAAATTTGACAGTGATAATATCCCTCCCCTTTCGTCGTCACCTTGTAAGAAAAATATGATTGTACGACTAGAAAAGGGACATGGGAGACAAAGAAGCTTCATTACTTAACAAAGGGAGAAATTAAAAATTGAGTTACCATGGCTGCAACATCATGAGAGATATACTCATTCTCCTAGTTATTTCCAGCAAGGGGAAGTACCAGGATTTGAAAACTCCATACTTAGGAGGAGCTTCACTTGTTTACTCAGGAAACAAAGTACTTGTTCTAAGGTAGTGCAGGATATAGTCAAAGAGATGGAAATAAAACAAATTTCAATCTAAGGTCCATCTAGATAAAAATAAAAAAAAATAGCCAAGTATTGACCATGCAACATGAGAAAAGAAGAAAAATAGCGCTCAAGAGCTATCCCTGTTCACAAAATGAGAAGATTGAAGGGAAACATTGTGCTTCCTTCTGGGCCAACTGGGATCCCTGAGAAAACACAAAAGGTATGGGATCAATAAACATGTTTTCCTATCTTTGGTTTTCATCTAGACCAAATTTTTAGGGGAAGATCCCTTTACTACAAAATATTTCAAGTTTCTTATATTTTGAGGAGATGAGAGTAGGAAGGAATATTACATAATGATTTTTCTATGTTTTGGAAAATCAGAAATGTAATTGGAATGGGAAGAGTAGGGAAGTTGTAGTCTTAGGAACGTCAACAATCATCCTTCATGTATAAAAGAAATTGAGATAATGAAAAGAAGGGAGAGGGGAGCTAGAGAATACAAATTCAGTGTTGTAAAGCTATTTATCAGGCTTAGAGGTAGATGTGAAATATCTCTTTCCATTATTGTATTTTTTAGAATGAACTATTTCAAGGAGAATAATAGAAAGTGACTTCGTGATTCAGTTATTCAATGGTGCACTATTGTCGATTACTTTCTGTAATGTTTATCAAATTATCATTTTTGTCCATTTTCATTTGTAGAGAATGATTATGAATGGATTGTGAACTCAGTTACAGGAGCATGCTTATGGTCATTTACATGAAAACAAGAATTCTATATGATTTGATTCTATGAAATAAGGACTATTTATATTTTACACATTGAATTATATACCTATAATTAATTATGTTACTATTAGAATAATATTGTAGTTGTAAATTACCATATGATTGCATCAACATCTTGGAGTAGTTTTGCATTTAGGATTTAGTCTAAATTAGATTAAAATTTCTCTCCAATGAGAGAAATAAATTTAGATAGCGACATTCAGGCCCATATACTGGTGGGGATTGTTATTCAAATGAGAATGGGTCTAATTGGTACCTACCATCGGTCAACTCCCCCTCATGTCAACATTAATATTTTCACCTGCGTCAACAACCACTTAAGGATCCTCACACTTCCTAGATCCTTTCTGGAAGAAAGTTAGAAAAGAAAAGGAATCTCTCTCTAACCAAGATAACTGAGTAAGAACGATGGAAACAAGGGTTTTCAGGACTGAAAAGGGGGAATTATTAAAACCCACAAGAAGGGGCTTCTAGACATAGCATAATTTTTCGATCTTAATGATGCTATCTCGAATTCCCCCTCTCCTCAACCCAATGGTAGTTATTTATACTTTAGAAATTTGGTTGGAGTAGTCGAGAATGAGTTATGACAGATATTGATTAGAAAAAATGATCTGAATTTTTGAGAAGAATAAAATGAATACAGATTCTTAAAATATGACTAACATGGAATAACAGAGATACTGTAAAATTGGTTTTCTATTTAATAACGAAATAAGTTGAAACTGTAAAATGAAGTGGAAAACAAGCTTGTTGGAATGGTGGTGGCTTATCTTTGAGAAGAGATGTGATGACTACGCTCACTCATAAGAAGATGATTAAAATGAGGCTCTAAAGGCATTTTTACAATAAACAGGAATTTCAAAAACCATAGAAATCCAAAAACCTAACCCTAGGAATAAAGCGCCAAAATTCATGTGGGCCCCGTTTGGGTAAGACAGTACATCAACTTCCTGGGGTCGTAACTTTTGCATACAATATCTGTTTTAGGTGCACAATAGCCCGTTGGAAAGGTATCGTAGAGGAGATTCATTTTGGGGGCTCATCCATGCCTTTGGATATCATTTAGATGCTCAATCCCGAAAATCCTTCATTTAGGCCCTGAAAATGGCCCTGGAAGTTCAAACTGCTAAAAATAGTAAATTGCCAAAATTGCCAGAAAACTGTTTTGAGCGAATCGGAAAAGGTGGGTGGCCTTCGATATCCACCTGGATAAATCCTCCCTCCTTAGGAAGCAATGGTATCCATTTCCTTGAGTTACCCCATCAAATGAGGAAATTTCTGCTGAATTTGGCCCCGGGTGAGCCACTTGCCTTGGTGCAGGAGCTGCCTTGCTTTGACAGTTGGTGATACATATTTGATGAGAAGAACGAAATGAATATAGATTATTAAAATATTCTTAACATAGAATAACAAAGATACAGTAAAACTGGTTTTCTATTCAATAAGAAAATAAGTTGAAACTGTAAAATGCAGCGAAAAACAATCTTGTTGAAATTGTGGTAGCTTATCTTTGAGAAGAGATGTGACAGTTGTGCTCATTCACAAGAATATGATTACCATGAGGCTCTGAAGGCCTTTTTACAATAAACAGGAATTTCAAAAACCCTAGACATCAAAAAACCTAACCCTAGGAGATGAAGTGCCAAAAGTCATGTGGGCCTCGTTTGGATAAGTTAGTACATCAACTTCCCGAGGTCGTAACATTTCCATAGGATCTCCATTTTAGGCGCACGTTAGCCCGTTGGAAATTTATATCCAAGGACTACACATTCTATTGCACCCTATTGAAGGGCAATCTCGACTGTGGTGAGACCTAAAAACATTGTTTAGGGCCTCAAAATGGCCCCGCAAGTGAGGGACCCGAAAACTAGGAAAAAAGCTACGAAACTGGAAAATTGCCAAAATGAACCAGTTGGAATAGGTGGGAGGACACTGAAATCTATCTAGATCAATCTTCCCCCTTTATTAATGAATGGTCTCCATTGCATTGAGTTCCCCATTCAGATGAGGAAATATCTATTGAATTTGTCCTCGGGTGAGCCACTTGCCTTGGTGTAGGAGCTTCCCTCCTTTGAGAACTCGATAAAGTTGGATCATTTGTTGTTGGGTGCCCTTGATCTAGGTGTCCACAATATGATCATTGGATGCTTGTTGCATGCATTCAGGGTTAAGCTTTATTGGTTTCAATTGCTCTGCTATCTCTGAGGTGTCCAATAATGGTGGGAAATATGGCCAAAGGAGAGCCACGTTGAAAACTGGGTGCAGGCCAAGGAACGGGGGGATGTTGAGTGCAAAAGTATTGTCACCCATAGACTTGGTGATGATGTATGTCTCATACCAAACTGGGCGAATATTTTGACGGGGCCCTGTAAGGTGTTCTTTCTGCAAGTGCAACCAAAATGTTTTGGCCACTTGAAACTTATGTGGCACCGAGCGTTGATCATGCAGTTGCTTGTACTTGGAATTGGACTTCTTTAAAATATCCTAAAACTCTTGGCGGATGTGATGGATCCTCTCAATGAATTGGGTGTCTTTGTCAGCTTCTGGTGGAGCAGGAGACGAGTCGACCGAGGTGTTCGTCGGGGGTAGTGCAACATCCATGGGGCCCAATGGTTGGAATCCAAACCCCACCTGAAAGGGGTTGTGGCAAGTTGAGCTATGCAAGGCTCGGTTGTAGCTATGTTGGACATAGCGCAGACTCTCATTCCATGTGCAGGGGTGCTTGGAATTGTACATGCATAGGATATGTACGATCATCCGATTGACGACCTCAGTTTGGCCATCTGTCTGAGGGTGGAAGGCAGTGGATTTGGTGAGCTTGGTATCTAGCAGTGACCAGAGGCTTGACCAGAATGTGCTATGGAACCAACTATCTCGATCTGAGAAAATAGTTTGTGAGATCCCAAAGTGTACACGGGCGCGTTCAAAGAAGAGCTAGGTAGTGGCTTGTCAGGAATAGAAAGAGGGGTGCACAGGCCCTGTTTCTTAGTGGTCAGTTTGGAAATAGCGCAGGCGATGCAGGACCTAATATACTTTCCGAGATCATGTCAAGGTTTTGGCCAACAGAAATGTTTTTCCAGTACTTCCATTGTCTTTTTGATTTCCACTCGACTGTAGTGAGCTTCCAAAATCAACTTCACATGCTCACTTGATGGAATCCAAAGATGGCTCAGACGACACAAAAACTCGTCCTGAAGATGGAAATTAATGAACACCGAGTTTGCTCCCAACATTTGGTAGGTGGTGGAGAAGTCAAGGTCTGTCTCATAGAGGTAGGGCCATCCATAGGTTTCATGGCCACAAGAGTCTAGCACCGTGGTGAGTGTTGCAACTAGAGGTCAGTTGAGGCAATCCAAAACTTGGTTGGTACTTCATGTTTTATACTTGATGTTGAGGTGGAACTGTTGTATGTATGTGAACCACTTGTAATGGTGGTCATTCTTCAATTTTCCTTGGGTCTGCATGAACTGTAGTGGCTTTTGATCAGTGTGGATGACTGTCTCCTTCCCCAAAATGTAATGTCTCCATTGGCGGTAGGCATTCACAATGGAGTACATTTCTTTGTCTTAAGTAGGGTACTTACAGACAACATATGATAGTGTCTCGCTATGATATGCCACGAGGTGGCAGTGTTGAGTGAGAACAAAGCTCACAACATATTCTGAAGCATCTATCTCGATCTCAAAGGGATGTTGTAGGTCTGGTAATGAAAGTATTGGGGATGCGAAAAAACATTGCTTCAAGTATTTAAAGGATTTTTATTGGGACATGCCCCACACAGATGTTTCCTTACTGCCACCCCTAGTTACTTGGTTGAGGGACCATGTGATATGAGAGAATCCCAACACGAACCTGCAATAGAAATTGGTGAGGCACAAAAATCTTCGAAGCTCAATGAGTGTGGTTGGGGTTGGCCAATCACAGATGACCTGGATCTTGGCTGGATCCACATGCACACCATGTTGATCAATGATGTAGTCTAAGTAATGGACCCTGTCCATGCCGAAGAAGCATTTTTCCAAGTTTGCATACAATTTTTGCCACCGAAGGGTGTGCAGAGCCTATTGAATATGTTGCAAGGGTTCCGCCCAAGTCTTCTTGTAGATGAGGATGTCATCCAGATGCACCACTACAAAATTACTGGTGAAATATTGCAAGATATCATCCATCATCCTCATAAATGTTGTTGGAGCATTTGTCAAACCAAAGGGCTTGACCAACCATTCAAAAATACCTTCTTTTGACTTGAAGGCGGTCTTCCATACATCTTTATGTTCTATTGGGACTTGGTGGTAGCCAGACTTCAGATCAATCTTACTAAAGTATTTGGCCCCCATGAGATGATCAAGGAGGTCGACGATTCATAGAATCGAGTATTGGTTCCAGACTGTGATTTTATTCAGGGCCCAGTAATCAATGCAGAGTCACCATGTCTTGTCTTTATTCTGAACCAGTACGATTGGGGTCCCACAAGGAAATGAGATGGGACGGATGTGCCCCTTTTGGATCACTTCTTGGATCTGCCTCTTGATCTCCTTGTTTTCTAACAAAGAGTGGCGGTAGATCGGCCCATTGGGTAGCGGTGCGCCTCAGGTCAAATCGATGGGATACTTGACCTAATCGTGCAGAGGTACCCCAGTAGGAGAGGAGAATATATCTGAGTATTCGTCCACGCCCTTATCCACTTGCTTCTATTGTGTGGAGAGATTGGTCATAGAGGCCCTGGATGTGGTTGTGATCTTTCTCTTACTCTAAGAGAAAATCACGAAGAAGAGAAATTTCCTGGTCTCAAAGATGATCTTCCTACATTTCTTGGCAGATATCAAGGAAATATCACTAGGAGGGACTGTCGCCGATATCCTGTACAATTTCCTATTCAAAGTAATAATAACACTACGAGGCCTAGACTCATATACATCATGATGTTTCCAACAATAAGTTTTTCACAAAAGAACGTTACAAACTTTGAGAGGAGAAACATCACACAATACCTTGTCTTTGAAGGGCTTGATGTCATACAAAAATCGACACTGCTTTCTTAAGGAGAGATCGCTTCCTTGGCAGAGAAATCAAATGGTGTAGGGTTGCGGGTGAGACGTTGTCAGCAGGGATAACCACTTGAAGAGATCTTCTGAGATAAGGTTCTTTCGGATACCACTATCAACGATGAAGTGCAGCAGGGTGCCTTTTACCCACATCTCTGAATGGAAAAGGCACTCACCTTCTTCTGGCTCATCTGGTTCACCAAGCTAGAGCTTAGTGCTAGAAACAGTGGCACTGGGTTCTGTGTCAATGATCTTTCTTCCCCTTTCTCCTTCTGACTCAAAGTCAAAACCCGCATCTAATTCAAAGGCTTTCACTTCAGCCACCAACAACTACTTTGAGTGACAATTGACATATTTATGCCAAGGGATCTTATGGAAGTCGCACCACTTCTCGGTATCCTTCTTTTTCTTTCCAGTGTCCTTCTTTGCTTGTGGATTGGACTATTTTTCTTGATAATGTCCATATTTTCTATGTCCTTTGTTCTATAGGTTGGGGTTTCCCTTTCATGGTTTTTGCTGCGAAGGGTTCCCAGGCCCAAATTGTCATGTCTTTTGTTTGAGGTTCTACTCAATTTTGACAGCATATCGATAGGTCATGCCAAAGGATGAGATGTCCATAAATTCCATTTCAGTATGGATGTATCTATGAAAATCACCACAATACTTGAGCACCAGATGTCACTCTGAATCTTTGATACCCATATTGGTGCACAAGGTATGGAAGATATTTTTGAAATCTGACACTCCTTGGTCTCTTTCTTTCCACAGTGTGGTCCATTTTCTATACAAGTTGTCATAACTTCTGACAGGATAGTATTGTTCCTTAATAGCATCCTTGAAGGATTCCCAAGTGGCCACAACTGTAAATAATGAGGGTTCCTCTGTTTCATTTTTTTCACAGAAAATTTCCCACCAATCTTTGACATGGGGAACGACTTTGAGGAGTTCAAAAGTAATTTTTTCTCCATTTGAAAAGTTATGGAGAAAAAAATACCCTTCTAGTAGATTAAACCACTTGTCTACAACATCTGTGTCTATCTGACCTTCAAATATAGGAACATCAAAGATGATTTGTACTTTGAAGGGGGTGACGCCTCCGCTCGAGGAAGATGTGTCACTTGTTGGTAGTCGTCGAAGGATTTTCGTGAAACTATCCATCATCTCGTTCCTCTATTGCGTGAGGGATTCCTCAAGAAATATTTTGAAAGGATATCATGTCCCATCATATTTATTTTCTCCTGCCATGAGAAGTCGTTTGGGCATGTTAGAGATTTTGTCCTCAAGAGAAACAAGATCGAGACCCAATTCTTTGTACCTTGACCTCGTTGGGGACATGCATTAAGATGACAAGGAACAGACCGCTCTGATACCAATGATACTGATTTTATGAGTAGAACGAAATGAATAAAGAGTATTAAAATATGATTAACACAGAATAACATAGATCCAGTAAAACTGGTTTTCTATTCAATAAGGAAATAAGATGAAACTATAAAATTCAGTGGAAAACAAGCTTGTTGAACTGGTGGCAGCTTATCTCTGAGAAGAGATGTTATAATTGTGCTCATTCGAAACAAGATGATTACCATGAGGCTCTAAAGGCATTTTTACAATAAATAGGAATTTCAAAAACCCTAGACATCCAAAAACCTAACGCTAGGATATGAAGCGCCAAAATCCATGTGGTCCCTATCTGGGTAAGTTAGTACATCAACTTCACGGGGTCGTAACGTTTGCATACGATCTTATTTTTAGGTGCATGATAGCCCATTGGAAAGTTTTATACAAGGACTACACACTCTGATGTGACCTATCAAAGGGCATTTTCAATTGTTGCGAGCCCTAAAAATGTTTTTTAGGGCCTCAAAACGGCCCCAAAACTGAGGGACCCGAAAACTAGGAAAAAAACTCTCGAACTAGAAAACTGCCAAAATGAACTAGTTTGAATAGGTGGGAGGCCACCTACATCCATATGGATCAATTGGATCCTTTTTTGTTTAGTTTCATTGATCTATGTGTCCACAAAATGATCATTGGATGCTTGTTGCATGCAGTGAGGGTTGATCTCTATTGGTGTCAATTTCTCTATTATCTCTGAGGTGTCCAATAATGGTGGGAAATATGGACTAAGGAGAGCCATGTTGAAGACTGGGTGCAGGCCAAGGAAAGGGGGAATGTTGAGCTCAAACGCATAGTCACCCACGACCTTGGTGATGGTGTACGATCCATAACAGAGTGGGGGAAGCTTCTGATTGGGCCTTGTAAGGCATTCTTTTTACAAGTGCAACCAAAATTTCTATCCCACCTGAAACTTATGTGGCACCCGACATTGATCATGGCACTGCTAATACTTGGCATTATACTTCTGTAGAATCTCCTGAACCTAGTAGCGGATGTGTTGGATCTTCTCAGTGAACTGGGTGGATTTGTCATCTTCTGGTGAAGCAGTGGATGAGTCAGTTGTCGTGGTCACCAGGGGTAGTGCAACATCCATGGGGCCCAATGGCTGGAATCCCAACCCCATATGAAAAGGGTTCTTGCTAGTTGAGCTATGAAGAGCTCGATTGTAGATATGTTGGACATAGGGAAGAATCTCATCCCATGTGCAGGGGTGTTTTGAATTGTACATGCATAGTATATGTATGATCATCCGATTGCCGACTTCAATTTGGCCATCTGTCTAGGGGTGGAAGGTAGTGGATTTGGTGAGCTTCGTATCCATCACTGACCGGATATTGGACGATAATGTGATGAGGAACTGACTATCATGATCTAAGATAATGCTTTGTGGGATCCAAAAATGTACCCATACTCGATCAAAGAAGAGCTTGGTAGTGGTTTCTGCTGTGATGTTATTCTTGCAAGCGACTAGAATCGCCATCCTGGAAAAGCGATCAACAACCACAAAACACAATCATTTCCCCTCTTGGTGGATGGGAGGCCCGACATCTATTCCATTGAGATGGATTCCCATGACTTGTCAGGAGTAGGAAGAGGGGTGTACATGCCCCATTTCTTAGTGGTCAGTTTGACAATAGTGGAGGCGATGCAGGACCTGATATACTTGTCGACATCATATCGAAGTTTCAACTAGTAGAAATGTTTCTCTAGCATTGCCACTTTCTTTTCGATGCCAAACTGTCCTGCCACCCAACTGTAGTGAGATTATGAAATCATCTTCTCTCTCTCGCTTGATGGAATGCAAAGATGGCCCAGATGACACAGCAATCCATATTGAAGATGGAAATTAGCGACCACTGAGTTCGCTCCCAACATTTTGTAGGTGGTCAAGAAGTCAGGGTTTGTCTCATAGAGGTGGCACCATCCAGAGGTCTCAAGGCCTCAATATTCTAGCAACATGGTGAGTGTCACGACTAGAGGTCGGTTGAGGAAATCAATAATTTGGTTGGTACTTTATATTTTATACTTGATGTTGAGGTGGAACTACTGTAAGTATGTGGACCACTTCTGATGGCGGTCATTCTGCAATTTTCCTTGGGTCTGCATGAAATGTAGTGCCTTGTGATCAATGTGGATGAATCTCTCCTTCCCAACAATGTAATGTATCCGTTGGCAGTAGGCTTGCATAATGGAGTGCATTTCTTTGTCATAAGTAGGGTACTTACAGACAAAATATGATAGTGTCTCACTATGGTATGCCACAGGGTGGCCGTGTCGAGTGAGAACGATGCCCACAACATAGTCTGAAGCATCTGTCTCGATCTCAAAGAGATGTTCCAGGTTCGGTAATGAAAGTAATAGGGATGAGAAAAAACAATTCTTTAATTGATTGAAGGCTTGTTGTTGGAACAGACCCTACACAAATGTTTCCTTATCGCCACCCCTAGTTACTTGGTTGAGGGTCCATGCGATATGAGAAAATCCCAACATGAACCTGTGATAGAAATTGGCGAGTCCCAAGAAGCTCTGAATTTCAGTGAGTGTGCTTGGAGATGTCCAGTCACAGATGACCTAGATCTTGGCTGGATCCACATGCACACCATTTTGATCAACGATGTAGCCTAAGTAATGGACCATGTCCATGCTGAATGAGCATTTTTCCAAGTTTCCATATAGTTTGTGTTGTCGTAGGGTGTGTAGAACCTGCTGAATATGTTGCAAGTGTTCCGCCTAAGTATTGTTGTAGATGAGTATGTCATCCAGATACACCACTACAAAAGTATTGGTGAAAGGTCATAGGATATCATCCATCATCCTCATAAAAGTTGTTGGAGCATTTGTCAAACCAAAGGGCATGACCATTCATTCAAAAAGACCTTCTTTTGAATTGAAGGTGGTATTTCATACATCTGTCTATTCTATTGGGACGTGGTGACATCCAGACTTCAGGTCAATCTTACTATTCTGTTTGGCCCCCATGAGCTGATCCAGGAGGTCGTCGATTCGGGGAATAGTGTATCAGTTTCAGACTGTGATTTTATCTAGGGCTCGGTAATCAATGCAGAGTCATTAGGTCCCATCTTTCTTCTACACCAGCATGATTAGGATCCCACAAGGCGACGAGCTGGGACGTATGTGCCCCTTGTGGAGTAGTACTTGGATCTTCCTTTTGATCTCCTCATTTTCTAATAGAGAGTGGCGGTAGACTGTGTTAGAAAAACATGACCGTGGAGCAATAAATAAAACAAATGCGGAAACAAAACACAGAAGATACACAGTACAATAGAGACACAGATTTACGTGGTTCACCTAGTGTGGGTTACGTCCACCAGAGAAATTGCCAAGTCCTTCCTTTATTATTATCTAGCATATGAAGGGATGCAACCTACAACAAACCAGTTGTAACTTCCTCTTCTCTCTTTCACAGTCTCCTATCTCAGAATACAATATTCTCCATCAACCATAGCCGCAATACATTTCCCTCATAAAAGAGGGTTGTCTTCTAGGACAAAAAACCCTACCATAATCTCTACCGTTAGATCTGTGACCTTATAAGGAACAGTCCAGATTTACAATGAAATTACAATATACATTTACAAGGCAATTTTTCCTTCGGGGGCTTCGCCCCCGAACTCATGTTGGGGGCCCGCTTGCCCCCAGACCCCCCAGCTGGGGGGATAGCCCCCCCGGTCCCTGCAGAGGGGGTACCCCCCCTCTGCACTCCCTCGCGTGGAAGAGTGTACATACTTTTAGGGTGTAAATACTTCATGGGGTATAAACATGGCTGAAAGTAAAAGACCTATGAATCAGGAAGATAATCAGGCTTCACAACCAACAATCTCCCACTTGGAGACTGATCTCAACAACTCCACCACTACTATATATGTTGGACTCTGAACCTTCTTGGACCTGGCAAATTTATCATCTTCATCTGCATTCTTGAAGACCAACTGAAATTGAGTAGGAACTCAGTTTCTCCCTGGTTACTCCCCTTGTTAACATGTTTGCAGGATTTGGGCTACTTTATATCTTTTCCAACTTCAAATGTCCATCTTCCAAGGCAGATCGTATGAAGTGGTACCACAACTGTATATGCTTAGTATTTGAATGGAAGGATGAGTTCTTTGAAAGATGAATGGCACTCTAACTATCACAGTACAACCTGTTATTCTCTTGCTTCTTTCCCAATTCCTCCATAAACCTTTGTAACCAAATCATCTCTTTACTAGCCTCTATAGCATCAACATACTCTGCCTCTATTTTTGAAAGTGCAACAACCTTTTGCAATTTTGAAATCCAACTTACTGTTGTTCCACCTATAGTAAACACATACCCTGTGGTACTCCTCCTGCTATCTTTATCACCTACCATATCTGAATCAACATATCCTTGTAAAATAGTTTTTGAACCTCCAAAACATAATGCATGATTAGCAGTACCTCTCAAGTATCTGAGAATCCACTTTACTGTCTCCCAATGTTCTTTACCTGGATTGTTCATATATATGCTCACAACTCCCACTGCATGTGCAATATCTGGTCTTGTGAAAACTATTGCATACATCAAGCTGCTAACTGTTGATGAATATGGGACCCTGGACATGTATTTTATCTCCTCTTGTGTCTTGGGACACATTTCCTTAGTTAATTTTAAATGGTTGGCCAAAGGTGTACTAACTGGTTTTGCATTCTGCATTCTAAACCTCTCCAACACCTTCTCTGTGTATTCACCCTGAGACAATGTCCGTTTGTGATTTTTCCTGTCTCTTGTTATTCTCATACCAAGGATTTTCTTTGCATCACCCAAATCCTTCATCGCAAATGAATTGGCTAATCTCTTCTTGAGCACATTTATATGCTTCATATTAGACCCAACAACAAGCATGTCATCTACATACAATAGCAAGATAATAAAGCTTCCATTTTCTAGCTTTTTAAAATAAACACAATGATCAAAATGACATCTACTATAACCCTGTTCTGTCATAAACCTATCAAACTTCAGATACCACTTCCTTGGAGCTTTCTTTAGGCCATATAATCTCTTCTTCAACCTGCCTACCAAATTATCCTCCCCTTTGACCTCATACCCCTGTGGCTACTACATATAAATCTCTTCCTCCAAATCCCCATGGAGAAAAGATGTTTTTACATCTAACTGTTCAAGATGAAAATATTTTACTGCTGCAAGACTTGAAATAGTTCTAATTGAATTCATTTTAACAATAGGAGAAAATATTTCATCAAAATCTATACCTTTTTTTTGTGCAAACCCCTTTACAACAAGTCTTGCCTTGTACCACTTTTTTCCTCCATCTTCTTCCTTCAACTTGTAAACACATTTATTCTGCAATGCTCTTTTTCCTACAGGAAACTGAACCAAGTCCCAAGTATAAGCTCTTCTTCAACCTGCATACCAAATTCTCCTTCCCTTTGGCCTCATACCCCTGTGGCTACTACATATAAATCTCTTCCTCCAAATCCCCATGGAGAAAAGATGTTTTTACATCTAACTGTTCAAGATGAAAATATTTTACTACTGCAAGACTTGAAATAGTTCTAATTGAATTCATTTTAACAACAGGAGAAAATATTTCATCAAAATCTATACCTTTTTTTTGTGCAAACCCCTTTACAACAAGTCTAGCCTTGTACCTCTTTTTTCCTCCATCTTCTTCCTTCAACTTGTAAACACATTTATTCTGCAATGCTCTTTTTCCTACAGGAAACTGAACCAAGTCCCAAGTATGGTTATTTACCAAGGAATCCATTTCCTCTTTCATGCCTTTCTCCCACTTACTTTTGGTGTCTACCTACATTGCCTCTTCATAACATTCTGGTTCACCAGAATCAGTCAACAATAAATAATACAATGAAGGAGAGTATCGTTCAGGGGGTATACTTAACTTGGTAGATTTTTTAACAACAATTGTAGGTGTTTGAGGTACATGTTACTCCTATTGTTGTATATTTTTATTTTTTGGTTCCTTTGGAATTTATTTTTCAGTGATCTCATCAAGCACTGTGTATTCTTGTTTTTCTTTTTCCTGTTTCTTTCCCTGCAACTGATCTTTGTAAATGACCTTCTCATTCATATGACATATCTACTCCTAATGATTTTGTTATTTTCATAATCTTATAAGCGATAACTAAAATCATTAACACCATATCCAATAAAGGTACACTTCTTGGATTTTGCCTCAAGCTTTGTTCTATTTTCTTTATCAATATGGACAAATGCTTCACAACCGAAAGTTTTCAAAAAACAATAGTTTACCTTTTTTCCTGTCCATTCCTCCTCTGAAATTATACCATCCAAAGAGCTTGAATGTCCTATGTTTATTAAGTAAATAGCATTATCTACATCATCTTCCCAAAACTTTAAGGGCAAACCAACATGCAATCTCATACTCCTTGCATCCTCCATGATTGTCCTGTTCATCCTTTCTGACACACCATTTTCTTGTGGTTTTCTTGGAACTGTCTTCTCTCTACGAATTCCATGGTATGAACAGTAATCATCAAACTCCTTGCTGCAATATTCACCTCCATTATTTGATCTAAGACACTTCAACTTTTTTCTTGTCTCATTCAAAACCAAAGCTTTCCATTTCTTAAAAGTATCAAAAACATCAGGTTTTTGTCGAATGCAATAAAGCCAAGTTTTTCTAGTTGCATCATCAATAAAAGTAACATAATAATGAGAGCCACCAAAAGATGATACCTAAGTTGGTCCCCATACATTTGTATGCACAACCTCTAACCTTTCACTCTTATTTTCTTTTCTGACTCTGAGAAATCTGACTCTCTTCTATTTTCCATAAACACAATGCTCATAGAAGTCCAAATCAATTTGTTTAAGATCTGGAAACAAATTTCTTTTGTGAAGTATCTGCATCCCCTTATCACTCATGTGTCCAAGACTATGATGCCACAGTGTTGTATCCACTCCTGTAGAAGCTAAAGAGCTAGAAGAGTTAGTATTACCAGTACATAAATAAAATCTACCTACCTTCTCTCCTTTTGCTATCACCAATGATCCTTTGATGATATTCCATGTCTTATCTGTGAATATGGATATACAACCTTCACTTGCCAACTTCCCTGTTGAAATTAGATTTTTCCTTAAATATGGAACATGTCTTACCTCTTTCAATAGCCATTGGTTTCCATTGCATTGCTTTATTTTTATCTTTCCCATTCCAACCATTTTGCATGGTGCATCGTCACCCAAATGAACCTATCCAAAATCACCTTGAACATAATTTAGAAAATGTTTCCTATGGGGTGTGGCATGAAATGAAGCCCCTGAATCTACTACCCAAGACTCATAAATATTATCTACAGAAAGAATCAAAGCATCTTGTAACACATCACCTGTTACATTTGCTTCATGATTTCTCTCCTGCTGTCCATCTCTTTGTTTCTTTGGAGTTATGTAGTCTTTCTTCAGATGTCCTTTCTTCTGACAATTCCAGCACTCTATCTTTCCAAGTCTGGATTTGGATATGCCCTTCCTAGAATTCCCACAGTTCCCGAAACCCTTTCCTCTATCTTTTTGTCTTCTCCTGCTCTCCATGTTCAACGCATTTCCTAATGTCTCACCTGTGCTTTTCCATCACATTTCCTCACTAAGGATAACACCAACAACATCATCAAATTTTAAAGTATTTGAACTAGAGACATAGTTACTTACATCCATGACCAAGCCGTTCTAGCTTTCTGTCAATGAGCAAAGGATTAGAAGAGCCATGACCGCATCATCAAAGTCCACTTTTACAGAACTTAGTTGATTAGTAACCGTATTAAAATCATTTAAATGATTTGTAATAGACCCACCTTCCGACATCTTCATATTAAATAATCTCTTCATTAGAAATACCTGATTGGATGCCAAGGGTTTTTCATACAATTTGGCCAATGCATCCATCAAACCCTTCGTTGTCTTTTCTTTGGAAATATTAAAAGCCACTGATGTTGCCAGGCTCAGTCGTATCGTTCCTAGAGCCTTTCTGTCAAGAATATCCCATTCTTTGTCCTTCGTAGCCGCTGACTTCTTTGCTATTCCTCCCAATGGTAGGAATAGATCCTTCTGATATAAATAGTCTTCCATATGCATCTTCCATAACTGGTAGTTTTGGCCGTTAAATTTATCGACCCTAAACTTTCCATCTTCCGACATTGCTCCCACTTGAACTAGGAACCCTCTTTTCCTGCGAGTTACCTTTCACTCTGATACCAGTTGTTAGAAAAACATGACCGTGGAGAAATAAATAAAACAAATGCGGAAACAAAACATAGAAGATACATAATACAATAGAGACAAAGATTTACGTGGTTCACCTAGTGTGGGCTACGTCCACCAGAGAAATTTCCAAGTCCTTCCCTTATTATTATCCAGCATATAAAGGGATACAACCTATAGAAAACCTGTTGTAAATTCCTCTTCTTTCTCTCACAGTCTCCTATCTCAGAATACAATATTCGCCATCAACCATAGCTGCAATACATTTCCCTCATAAAAGAGGGTTTCTTTCTAGGGAAAAAAACCCTAACATAATCTCTACCATTAGATCTGTGACCTTATAATGAATGGTCCAGATTTACAATGAAATTACAATATACATTTACAAGGAAATTTTTCCTTCGGGGGCTTCGACCGCGAACCCCAGCCGGGGGGATAGCCCCTCGAACCCGACAGAGGGGGTACCCCCCCTCTGCACTGCCTTGCATGGAAGAGTGTACATACTTATGGGGTGTAAATACTTCATGGGGTATAAACACGGCTGAAAGTAAAAGACCTCTGAATCAAGAAGATAATCAGGATCCACAACCAACAAACTAGCCCATTGGGTAGCGCTGCGTCTAGGGTCAGATCGATGGGATGTTTGACCTGGCAGTGCATAGGTACCCCGGCAGGATAGGAGAAGATATTTGAGTATTCTTCCACAACTTTATCCACTTGCTTCTATTGTGTGGAGATATTTTCCACGGAGGCCCTAGATGTAGCTATGTTATTTCTTTCACTCTGAGAGCAAATCACAAAGAAGAAAAATTTCTCGTTCTCAGAGATGACCTTCTTGCATTGCTTAGAAAAGATCAAGGAAATAATAGTAGGAGGGACTGCCTCGGGTATCCTCTACAATTCCATGTTCAAAGTAAGAATAACACTACGAGGCCTAGACTCATATACAACATGACATTTCCATAAATAAGGTTTCCCAAAAGAACATTACAAACTTTGAGAGGAGAAAAATCACAAAATACCTCATCTTTGAAGGGTTTGATGTCGTATGAATGTCGACACTGTTGGATGATGCAAAGATCGCTTCCTTGGCATATCCATCCAATGGTGTAGGATTGTGGGTGCGGTGTTGTCGGCAGGGCCAACTACTTGATGAACTCTGTTGAGATGAGGTTCTTCTGTCTACCACTATCAACGATGAAGTGTAGTGGGGTGCCTTTTACCCACATATGTGAATGGAAGAGGCGCTCACCTTCTTTTGGCTTGTCTGGTTCACCAGGATAGAGCTTGGTGCTAGAAATAGTGGCACTGGGTTCCGCGTCATTAATCTGTCTTCTCCTTTATAGTTATGATTCAGAGTCATAAATCACATCTGATTCAGAGGCTTTCACTTTGGCCACCAGCTACTACTTTGAGTGACAATAAACAGTGTTATGCCAAGGGATCTTATTGAATTCACACCACTTCCCGGTATGTTTCTTTTTATTTCGGTATCCTTCTTTTCTTGCGGCTTGGACTAGTTTTCCTGATATTGTCCATATTTTCTTTGTCATTTGTTCTATGGGTTGGGGCCACCCCTTCCTGACTTTTGTTATGAGGGGTTCCTAGGCCCAAATTGTCACATATTTTGTTTGATATTTTGCTTGATTTTGACGACATATTGGTAGGCCCCACCTAAGGACGAGATGTATAGAAATTCCATTTTGGTCTGGATGTATCTATGCAGAGCACCGCGATACTTGAGCACCAGATGTCACTCTGAATATTTTATACCCAGCTTGGTCTGCAATGTATGGAAGATATTTGTGAACTCTGGCACTGCTTGGTCTCTTTCTTGTAGCAGTGTGGTCCATTTGGTATACAAGTCGTCATAACTTCCAACAGGGTAGTATTGCTCCTTAATATCATCACTGAAGGATTCCTAGGTGGTCGCGACTGTAAATAATGAGGGTTCTTCTGTTTCCTTTTGATCACAAAAAGTTTCCCACCAATCTTTGACATGGGGAACATTTTTGAGGAGTGCAAATGTAATATTTTCTCTATTCGAAAAGATATGGACATAAAAATACCATTCTAGTAGATTCAACCACTTGTATACAACATATGCGTCTATCTGACCTTCAAATATAGCAATATCTAAGTTGATTTGTACCTTAAAGGGGGCGACGTCTCTTCTTCAGAAATATGCGTCACCTGTTGGTATTCGCCGAAGGATTTGTGCGAAACTATCCATCATCTTGTTTCTCTGTTGCGTGAGGTATTACTCAAGAATTTTTTTGAAAGGATCTCCTGTCCCGCCATCTTTATTTTCTCCTACAAAGAGGGATCTCTTGGGCATGCGAAAGCCTTTGTCCTCAAGAGAAACAAGCTCGAGACCCAATTCTTTGTACCCTGACCTCGTTGGGGACATGCATTAAGATGACAAGGAGCAGACGACTCTAATACCACTGATCCAAATTTTATGAGCAGAACAAAATGAATACAGATTATTAAAATATGCTTAACACAAAATAACAAATATACAATAAAACTAGTTTTCTATTCAATAATGAAATAAGATGAAACTGTAAAATGAAGAGGAAAACAAACCTGTTGGAATGGTGGTGTCTTATCTCAAAGAAGAGATGTGTCAGATGCACTCATTCAGAAGAAGATGATTACAATGAGGCTCTGAAGGAATTTTTACAATTAACAAGAATTTCAAAAACCCTAGACATTCATAAACCTAACCCTAGGAGATGAAGCACCAAAAGTCATGTGGCCCCCATTTGGGTAAGTCAGTACATCAACTTCCCAGGGTCATAACTTTTACATATGATATCCGCTTTAGGCGCACGATAGGTCGTTAGAAATGTTTTGTAGAGAAGATTCATTTTGGGGGCTCAATAATGCCTTCGACTATCATTGAGAAGATCAATCCCGAAAAATCTTCATTTAGTCCCTCAAAATGGCCCTAAAAGTTAAAACTGCTAAAAATATTAAATTGCCAAAATTGCCAGAAAATTGTTTTGAGTGAGTTGGAAAAGGTGGGTGGCCACCGATATCCACCTTGATCAATCCTCCCTCCTTAGGAAGAAATGGTCTCCATTGCATTGAGTTCCCCCATCAGATGAGGAAATATCTGTTGAATTTGGCCCCGAGTGAGCCACATGCCTTGGTACAGGAGCTTCCCTACTTTGACGACTCGATAAAGATGGATCCTTTGTTGTTGAGTGCCCTTGATCTGGGTTTCCACAATTTGATCACTAAAATCCTATTGCATGCAGTTAGGGTTGAGCTATGTTGGTGTCAAATTCTCTTCTATCTCTGAGGTGTCCAATAATGGTGGGAAATATGGCTGAAGGAGAGCAACGTTGAAGACTGGGTGCAAGCCAAGGAAAGGGGGAATGTTCAGCTCAAAATCATTGTCACCCACTGCCTTGGTGATGGTGTACGACCTATAAGGGAGTGGGAGAAGCTTCCGATGGTGCCCTGTAAGGCGTTATTTCTGCAACTGCAGCCAAAATTTGTCTCCCAGATGAAACTATATGACACTCGATGTTGATCATGACACTGCTTATACTTGGCATTAGACTTATGTAGAATATCCTAAACCTATTGGTGGATGTGTTGGATCCACTTAATGAACCGGGTGGTTTTGTCAGCTTCTGGTGGAGAAGGGGATGATTTGGTCGAGGTGGTCACCAGGGATAGTGCAACATCCATGGGGCCCAATGGTTGGAATCCCAACCCCACCTGAAAGGGGTTGTGGCTAGTTGAGTTATACAAGGCTTGATTGTAGATATGTTGGACATAGGGAAGACTCTCATCCCATGTGTGGCAGTGTTTTGAATTGTACATGCATAGGACATATACGATCATCTGATTGTTGACCTTAGTTTGGCCATCTATCTGGGGGTGGAAGGCAATGGATTTGGTGAGCTTGGTATATAGTAGTGACTAGAGGCTCGACCAGAATGTGCTGAGGAATTGACTGTCACGGTATGAGATAATGGTTTGTGGGATCCCAAAATGTACCCATACTCATTCAAATAAGAGCTTGGTAGTGGCTTCTGTTGTGATGTTCTTCTTGCAGGCGACTAGAATCGTCATCTTGGAAAAGCAATAAACAACCCTAAAAACATAGTCATTTCCCCTCTTGGTGTATGGGAGGCCCGACATGTACTCCATTGAGATGGATTCCCACGGCCTGTCAGGAGTAGAAATAGGGGTGTATAGGCCCTATTTCTTAGTGGTTGGTTTGGAAATAGCGTAGGTGGTGTAGGACCTGATATACTTGCCAACATCTTGCTAAATTTTTTTCCCATAGAAATGTTTATGTAGCACTGCCACTATATTTTTTATGCCAAAGTGTCCTGCCACCTGACTATAGTGAGCTTCCCAAATTAGCTTCTCGCGCTCACTTGATGGAATGCAAAGATGGCCTAGATGACACAACAACCCATCTTGAAGATGGAAATTAGTGACCACTGAGTTAACTCCCAACATTTGGTAGGTGGTGGAGAGTTCGGGGTCTATCTCATAGAGGTGGGGCCATCCAAAGGTTTCATGGCCACAAGAGTCTAGCACCATGGTGAGTGTCATGACTGGAGGTTGGTTAAGTCACCAAGCCTCTTCATAGAAGGGTCGTCGCATGGTAAGAGGTTTCTAACCATGTCTTATTTATCTCATAGCTAACTTTGTGGCTTATTTACTTTACTTGCGAGTGATATCATTACTCTTTATTGCAGAGAAATCAAAAAATGTGCCAGTAAATGGATACGATAGGCTTACTTCTTTGGTTGGATAACCGACCACAGGTAACAAGTATTTCTATAGTTTCTTATAGCAGTTTATGTGATCTACTATACCTTCATTATCCTGGTGTTTAACTTTTGGCCTTGTTGCAGGTAAGTGCATTTGCAGACTACGACCATGGCTTAGCCTGTTTTCAAACTACAACAATGGCTATTCCCAAACTACAACAATGGCTATTCCCTGGTCGATTCCTTGACTGACACCAAGGAAGAAAGGGAATTTCATCAAGCAACGAAACCCACTTAATCCTCCATTTCCCTTTGAAGGTACATAATTATTGGTTCTTCATCTTTGCATTTATGGTCATGGGCTTCACTGTACAAATGCATCAAGCTATTCTTGTTTACTTCATGGATTACATGGTTGAATTAATTTACCAAGACGATATATTCTAATATTTCATCTTTTTAAACCCTAGGCTTATAGTTTGTATAGTTTGTATGTATTTGATTCGAGTCCTCTTATTTAATATATATAAATGTAGATTCTTTCTATTGAAAATAAAATGGTAATAGGAACCATATTTCCCTATCGTTGGTCTTTTATATGATTCTATAGTTATTGTTTTATGATTATAAAAAAAACACATTTGCATACAACAATTATCATAGAATAACTATATATTGAAAATCTCAACTATAATACTACTGTGGAAATAAAAATATTTAGAAATATTAACCATGCATAGTAAACACAAGAACACAAGAGTTTATCATGGGAAACCCAAACTAGGGAGAAAACCCAACAACCTTTCTCTAGAAGAATTCAATCCAAGATATTACCAGTACATCACCATTAATAGCCAAAATACCATATATAAAAGATCATCCCCAAGGTTAGCATCACTAAGACCTATCTCCTCAATAATATTACCAAGAATAACCAAGCAATAGCTTCTCCAAGTTTGGTGCACTCTCCAAGACAACCAAAACCAAGATATTGCAAAATAGCCAAAAACTGTGGCAACAATTCCCTTGTACGCACTGCAAAAGGAGTCTTCTCACTATAAAAATGAAATGAGTCAGTTGCGTATTAACACTTATCTCGGCACTAATCTGGGGCCAAATTCTTATTTATGGGTCTTCAATTTTATTATTATTTTTCTTGTTGGGCCGACTTCTCTTCCCGAGGATTTTGTAATGTTGTAGATGGGTCTTATTGTACTTTCTTGTGGAGAATGACTGTCTGAAGTTGCAAATCTCCAACAATCCCTATCAATGAGGGAGGCATTCTCCATACTTGGATTTATTCTATCATAAAAAGGTTGTATTCATGAGCCATGTTGATGTGCCATCTCCACACATGCATTCCATATGAGAATATGCATGTGATAACATCTCGATTTCATCCAGTCCTTGACAAGAGAATGGATACACCTAGGCCATTCACCACTAGCATATCCCTGTGAGTGAATGAATCATTACCCTTTGTCATATCAGCACTAGCATAGCCCCTTGCATGACCAATCTGGGATAATGTCTTCATGATGCTTATCTAGGCCACTCACCAGTAATAAAGCCTCATGGATGAGTGAATCATTTTCCTTTGGTCATATCAGTACTAGGATATCCCTGTGCATGACCAATCTAGGAATAATGTATGCCTGAACCTCGAGAACATCAACATACATGGGCCATTCACCACTAGTATATCCACATGAGTGAATGAGTCAGTCTCCCCTTGGTCATATCAACACTAGCATAGCCCCGTGCATGACCAATCTAGGGGAATGTATATCCCATGTTGAAACATCAATGCTCATAACTAGCCAAATCAATATTGTTAATCTCATGTATCATCCTCCTTAGCCAAGTTAGCATGGCCACTATATGAGGATATCTGCAATATTCCCATCTATGGATAAGTATTGGAGCTTCACTTCTCACTTCTATACCATGTCTTAGATGAAGTCCCACAAGAAGCTTATGAAGTTTCACCACTTCATGACTTGTGACACTGGCTGTGACATACTTCGTCTATGTTGTATTGAGTGCTACATAAACTTGCTTCCAGCTTATCCATGAAATTGTAATTGATTCCAAGTTGAAGAAGCACCCTAAGGTGCTTAATCTGTCTACTACACTCCCGCTCAATCATAATTTGTATATATATGTAACCTCATTTCATCACTTGAGACAAATCATATACAATTGTACCATGCTTCGCTTCCACCCAATAGAACTGCCTTGTCTTCAACCAAATACTGGCTCAAGGTTCTCACTACAAATAAAATATCTGGCCTGGCATTAACCAGGTACATCAAGGCTTTGATATATTACCTGTACATCTTGGGATCCACCAAATTTGAATCTGAAGTAGAATCACTCAACTTATTTAGATTTTTCATCATAGGTGTAGTCATGGACTTGTAGTCCATCATATAAAATCTCATCAGTATCCCCTTAATGAGTAATATCTCATATGATCTAGTCACACCTCTAAACCAGTACATTTGGACAATATCCTTGATCTTGAACTCTGAGGATAACTTTCTCTATCACAGGAGTAAGTCCTACTATCGAATTTGCCTCACTGACTGCTCCCACTGTGATTGAGACACAATCCATACCCAGTCCTCCTGATTGGATGCCTCCTTTGTCATTGTATCAAGATCACATATCCTCAAATCATGACACTTGTCTATCAGTCATGTAAGATGTCTCTTTCCCACTTGAATTTGAGGTGGAACTCCCTCTGAATAATTGGCTCTCTCTTGAGCCAACTCAGTCTCTCTAAGATCGGGCTAACTTTGAGTCTGTACATTCTTAGTTAAAACCAAGATCATCAAGTATCCATCTATACTGGAGTACCATGCTCCCTTAGAAATATGATTCCCTCCAAGTCTGTACAATCTATGAAGCCATCTGCTCTCTCTGCATCTGTTGATCTCCTCTTAAGTTTGATCTCCAATGAAATATCATGGGAGGTTTCTCCTCCCTACTGGATCCCGAGGGATGAATCCCTCTAGACTCTATATTCCTCTCAATTGGTACTTGGTGGGGCCACCCTTCTCACCATTTGTGGAGCCACCTGTTCCTCCTCATCAATCTCCATGTGGGACACTCTATATCCCACAAAAGTATCCTTATTCTCAGAAGGTTCTAACTTTGGATTCTTCTCTTTCGGTATATGGATGTATATTTTCATGTATACAACTCCATGTATCAAAATAGAGACTATCTAATATGTTTCCTTATACAACCTTCACTATAGCTATCTTTCAAAGCTATGACATCTGACCTTCCAGGAACAAGCACAATAACAAAAAAATAGAAGACAAGAAAGATATTCTTATGATAAGTAAATAGGAACAAGAATAAAAAATGGGAAACATGAACAACGCTTTTCTAGTGTTGTTACCAATCAGTTCTCCATGGTAACCTTCATAGAAAAAAACAAGAATAAAATACAATAGAAACACTTTTCTAGCATTGTGACCTCCATAGTAAACTTCATGGGACAAAGAAAATAACCAAGAACATATCCTAGAAGAGATCGATTTCATCTTGTAAATAAGTGCATCATTAGTACTAAATAGTGAGAATTTATATAATGATTATTGTACTAAGAATATTCAAAACATTTGATAGAAAAAGTACTTAATAGTAATAGATCTCTAGATATTTTTTCCCAATTTACAACATTTACCTAAGATGCAACAATAAAATACCAAACGTGATATGATAACATGGAGTCTTAATTGCTAGGGAGGGTGTGTTATTCCTCTAAATGCACTGGATCCAATGATCCCTTTGGTTCATTGCTTGAACAAGGTCCCTTGTACATCCCCTGCAAACACCCTCATACTCTCCTAAATGATATAACTTGGAAACATATATAAGTGCATACCTATGAAATTTGTAGCACCATCCATCTTGTCTTCTAATCTCAAGGTCTGCACAACTGACAACTGGAAACTACAACTAGCAATTGGCAACTGTAACTGCAACTATAGCTAGAAACTGTAACTGCAACTGCAACTAGCAATTTCAACAACAACTACAACTGCAACTGTACATTGGCAATATTTTAACTAGATTTGATACCATGTTGGTGTTTTATATGATTCTCAAATCTTGATAGTTATTTCCTTATGATTAATAACAAGATACACTTTCATACAAAATTTTTCATAGAATCAGTATAGACTGAAAATATCAACTATCATACTGTAGTGTAAATAACAAGATCTAGAAATATTAGACATGCATAGTAAACACAACAACACAAGATTTTATCCTGGGAAGCCCAAACTTGGGAGAAAACCCAACAAGCTTTCTCTAGAAGAATTCAGTCCAAGATATTACTAGTACATCACCATCAGTAGCCAAAATAACATACATAAAATATCCTCTGTAAGGCTAGCATCAGCAAGACCGATCTCCTCAATAATATGACCAATAATAACCAAACAATAGATTCTCCAAGTGTGGATCACTCTCCAAGACAACCAAAATCAAGATATAACAAAATAGCCAAAAACTATAGTTGCAACTACCTTGTTCGCACTACAGAAGGAGTTTTTGGATTGTAAAAATGAAATGAGGCACTCATGTATTTATACTGATCCACCAGTCTCGTCCCGACTTCTTATTTCTAGGTCTTCAATTTTATTATTGTTTTTCCAGTGGGGCCGACTTCTCTTCACGGGTATTCAACTTCTTCTTAGGGATTCTGTAATGGTGTATATGGGTCTTCATGTAATTTCTTGTCAAGAATTACTACCCAAAGTTCCAAATATCCAACCCCTACTAGGGTTTTGTTTGTTCATAAAGTATACATAGGTTTTGTTCTCCTTGAAAGTAAAAGAGGCTATGTTTACTACCTTTGGACTCAAATATTATCATAATACCTTTACTTTGTTTATCTTTATGTATTCAAGAGTTATGGTTTTGAAAGAATGAAGTTCCAATAGGGTTTATTTTCTGGGTTTCTCTTATTGTTATTTCTATAGATAGATACATCAAAATACCCCTGACAACTATTTGTTTACTAGTTGATGGAGCACTGTTAAAGAATACATATATATGTATATGACTACGAGAGCATGGATATGACGAGCTACCTAATGTATAAGAACAATTTAAACAACATGGAAGAAAAGAGGCTACCTAAAATTGCTTCAAAATCATGTCATAACCACCATCGACTCAATCGAGGATGGCATAGAGATACCCGATCTTGGCTAAGCTATTGGGGAATCATGGAAGAAACCATTTTGCAGAATAAAGATACTATTAAAAAAAACGTCAAATCAAAATTTAAGGAGAAAATGTGGTGTCATAATGAGTTAGAGGAAAAAATAAAATTAAGGTATTATAAAGATGTAATCAACCCTAATCTAGAAGATCAAAATTATCTATTTGTTTTGCCAAGTGTAAAGAAAAAAATAAGCATTGCTAAGATAAGAACAAATTGTCACGAACTCCATAGTGAAACTGGGCATTGGTCAATTCCTAAAATGCCATGGGATGAAAGAGTGTGTCACCTTTGTGACACTAAGAAGCTTGAAGATGAAAAGCACTTTCTCTTATATTTTCCAGCCTATACCCATATTAGATCTCATTTTGAAAATATTTATCACACTACCAACCTTCCTAACCTCTTAACTCAACAAAAGTATGGTGATCTTGGAAAGCTTCTCTTAATGATTTTCGAGCACAGAAACAAAATTCTAAAGAATCACAAGTAATCACTTACCCTCTTAAGGTCTGATAGACCAATTCGGTCTTAGTGGACGTTAATCATCATCATCGTCATCATCATCACCATGTTAAAAAAAAATATTTGTCTCACAAGTTCTCTACATAAAAATTTTAAACACTATCTATTCCATTTGTAGGTAGAAATAGTAGAAATATTTGAAACCCTTTTCTTCTTTAATATGTAATAAAAGAATGATTTAAAACTATCTTTTTGGTTGTTCACATTTATATTTCACCATTATATTCAATAACAATAAATAATAATACTAATAATATTGTTAAGATCTCATCATCAAGTACCAAATAAAATACCTAATCTTTCTTAGAAGATTTATATTCAAAATACTCTAGTTACTTGACAAGAAATTGAATAAATATTATGATTGTAACTCTTAGCAAGACTATTCTATCCATTTGAAAATAAATGTATATAATCATTTTTTACTGTAACTATCAACAACTAGTAATAAACATAAATAAAAGATAAGAAAAAACATATATGAATCCAAAAGATGCACTAGCGACAAACTGAGGGGAGAATCGAGCTCCTCCCAACCATAGACCAAAGAAACCGCAACTTAATTTCTCCTATCACCCCCGACTCTAATCCTTTATTCCATGAGAATTGAAAATGTCAATAACCCTTTCCAGGTAAATTCCAGAACTTGACTCTTTCTTTAAACCCTGAAGTTCAAACCTTGCACAAGTACTCAACAACGTCCTCCTTACACCATACTTGTCTTTTCTCTTCTCTCATAGAAGAAGAATATATTGCCCAGGTTTTTCCTTTTTCAAGTTAGCCTCTTCCCTAACTCTGGGGAGTCTTGGCCTAAATTCTTCCTAGCTTATTCCCCCACCTCCCACATCCTTGGTAGTAGGTTTACACTTTTCCTCATGGACAACATTGACCCTGGTGGATTTTATCTTTTTTTCACTTTTCCATGGAATAAAGAATTACTCTTTTTATAACTCGATTCTCTCATCAATTTGTTTGTAAATTTAAAATAATATTTACAAAAATATTTTTCACCATCAAATGTTTATGCTAACATAATGTTAACTTGAGTCTTTCTCAACATAATAATTCAATAATTACAATTATTTAAAATTATTTAAAATGGAGGGATATTACATCCTTCCTCCCCTTGAACTGAAAACCATCCTCGATGTTCCATATGAGCATGTAAACTCTGGAACATAAATGGATAATTTTTAGTCATAGATTATTCCATATCCCAAGTGGCCTCTTCAACAGTAAAGTGCCTCCACAACACTTTAACCTAGCCGATCGATCTATTCCACAACAAAGTTTCCTTCATGTCAAGAATGCGTAGAGGTTCCACATGTAACTCACCTTCTGGTTCCACCTGGATCACATTCCAATTAACAATGAGTTAAATCATGCACATATTTATTTAGTATTGAAACATGAAATATATTGTGTACTTTCAAATTGGTTGGCAGTGCAAGCTTGTAGGCTACTAGTCCTACTTTGGGAACAACTTCAAAAGGCCCACAAATCCATTGTGACAACATAGAATGTTTTCAAAGTTTGAGTGAACTTTTTTTGGGTTTCACTTTTATATAGACATGATCTCCAATATTAAACTTTGTATGTGTCCTTTTTAAATCTACACTACTCTTTTGCATGTCCCGTGCACCTTTAAAGTTTTGTTTTCCTTTATGAACTATCATTTCCATTTCCTTTAACATGTTTGGCCCCAAAATGAGTCTTTCAACATGATTGTCACAACTTACAAGTGTTCGACACCTTCTTCCATATAGCACTTCAAAATGACTCATTTTTAAGGATGACTGATAACCATTACTGTATGAAAATTCAACTAAATGAAGATAATCCTCATGTTTTGTTGGGAAATCTGTAATATGCATTCACAACATATCCTCAACAATGCAGTTAGTCCTTTCGGTCTGACCATCGGTCTGAGGATTATAAGCAGTACTAAAGCTCATTTGTATATCCATACCACTGAACAAGGTCTTCCATAGGTTGGAAGTGAAATTTTTGTCTCTATCGGAAATGATTGTTTTAGGTAGCTCATGCATCCTCAAAATCTCTTTCATAAAAATATCTGCAATTTTTATAGCCTTGTAAGTAGATTTTACCTGAATAAAGTGTGCAACTTTTGAAAGTTTGTCAATTAAAACCATTATGACATCATTATGTTTCTTAGTTACATGTAATTGAGTGATGAAATCCATACTGATTACTTGCCATTTCCATTCTTGAATGGGTATAGGATGCAATAATCTAGCGGGGTGATGGTGCTCAACTTTAACTTGTTGGCACTTTTGACACCTAGCAATGTATTCAGCTACTTGTGTTTTCATTCTTGGAAAACAATACTCCTTCTTTAAATTTGTTATTTTCTTTAGATGACCTAAATATGGTTTCTTATGTACTTCTTCTAGTATTAAATTTCTTAGTTATGTGTCGTATTAAATTTCTAGTAACATCCCCATTATAATCCCCATATTAATTAATTCTTATGTGGATATAATATGTGGCTACAACCAGGCGATGTAATATGTGAATTGTATTTCAATGTTTTAATAATAAAAATGTGATGCCAGCTGCTAAGGGGCCATGGAAAAAAGATGTGGGATGAATTAATCCATAAGAGAGGGAAGTGTCTAGGATAATGGCCAAGAGGGGTCAAAGGGGGGATTACCTGTGTATATTAATTTAACCGATTTTTCTAAAATTTCTTATTGTATATGAACCTTCCACTTTAGAATTAAGTCTTCTGAAAGCCAATCATTGAATACATGTAAGAGGGTGGGTGTGAGTGGTCACATTGCAGATTTATTGGGCACATGGGGGGGTTGAGTACAATCATATTGAGGAAGAGTGTGAGTCAAGAAAGGCAATCCAAAAGAGAGGAATTTCATGTGGGTTGGAGAGGGAAGTTTCGTGAGTCAGTCAAGTTTTGTGCAAGAGACGAGGAAGAAAAATCTTGGAGGTAGTGCAACCATGGAGGTTGAATTCTAGAGTGTAATTGGGGAAAATTGGAGTCAGAGAACTAAAAATCCAGGTTGTTACACCTAAAGAGTGAACTCTTGTGTGATTTGCACTAAAATAAGAAGTGTTTTTGTTTGTTTACTGATATTTTTCCTAGCAACAAGTTCCCTTGTGTTCCTAGATGAGAGATTCCTAGTTACCTGTGCCGGAGAGACCCTGATAAATGAATGGCACATTCCTTGGGTTATCCCTAATAAATGGATGGTAAATCCCTTGGATGATCCATGATAAAAGAATGGTGCATTCTTTGGGTTGGGAAGGTCAAGAGGAAGACAGTTGGTGAAAAAGTCAGGATAATTGTAGGAGAATATCAATTGGATTATGAGCTTTATGAGCTGCAAGTGGACTGTGAGATACCATCCTCTTTTGTGGATTACTAGTCTCATGTCAAGGATGTATGGATGTTTATAATTGGAATATTAAGTCTATGGTTGGGTGGAATATACATCCCATGAAGCTAGTTGCACGATTCTTGTTTAAAGATAATTGTTTTATGTTGTATAGAGTTAGTTACATGTGTTATTGTTGTGTATGAAATCTATGTGAATGAGAATGACTTATATGATTATTTAATGAATGGTTTAGTTGTATTTCATGTTGATTATTAGCATGCTTTAGATGCATCTATTTTATGCTTATAGAAAATAGCTAAATACGTTTTAAATTTGTAGTTGTAAGATATAGGAAATTGGCTAAGAGTAAAAGAATTACTTTAGTTAGAAGAAGTTTCATTGTTATGTGTATTCCACATATGATGTTTCTTAGCTAGAGGATGGGTATGTTACAAAAATGGTTTCAGAGCTAACAATGAGAGAGTTTTGTGTGGCATGTCCCATCCTGGGTGGCTGGGTGCATTACAAAGTTGTATTAGAGCCCTGTTTTCAATGTTGATCCTGGATGGGACGAGTAAGAAGAACGTTGAAGAGAAAAATCGTTGACAATTAATTTCTAGAGTATGTCTGTAAGTTGTTTATTTAAATTACTAGAGTAAAACTGAGAGAATTTTAGGGGTAATGTGAAGAATTGAGCCTCTTTGAAAGTTTCTAACATAAGAAAATCAGAAAAATACATGGGTATTTTTTTGTACGATGATCTCAGCATGATGTGGAGGCCACATGTCAGATGACATGGTATAAGGAAGATGTGTGTTTCCATGCTGGAAGTTACCTATTGGAAGGGATGACAATTGGCGGATGGTGTGGGGCCATGTCGAAATCTAAGTGTTAGTCCCACGAAACCACAGTAAAATCTTGGAAATTTGTCTAAGTATCAGTTTGCGAGTCCACAAAGATGGAAAAATGGCTAAGTGTTGGGACTTATTGGATGAACTTATGAAAATAAGGATGTGATACTATGAGTCCACGAGTTCATGAATATGGAAACATCATAGGTGTGGGACTTCTTGGACGAACTTATGAAAGGATGTTACAAGTTTATGAGCCTGTGAGTCCACGAGTCTGCAAAGGAAAAAAAAGTAAGTGTTGGTGGTGATTTAATGGAAGGTATGAATAAGAGATATGGCTATATTCACAGTGAATCCATTAAGACCGATCAACGATGGAGATCTAATCAAAAAATGATCGAACGATTGTTGAGTGTTGCTACTATGTTGCACATGCTAAAGAATATTCCTTCACAATTTTGCCACCATAATTTTTATCTCGAAGCTCAAATTCGGGAAAATGAATAGTTGTTGGAAATATATTAAGAATTAGAAGAGATCTATCGACCCAAAATTTCAATTTGTGAATTATATTTTCCTCAAAAGTGCTAAAAGTTAATCTTGTAGTAGTGAAAATTGCAACTTGTAATTATTCTAACTATTCACTCAAAACTCAAAATGGGACATGAGGATAGTCATTGGAAAGTTGATTCTAAAATTAATGAATTTAAGGAATCCTACTTGAGAGTAGTGCATTAATATTATTCATAATTTAAAATGAAGAATGACCTATAATCTAAATTGATAAATATTTTGCAATATGATTAATTCTAACAACAATTAAGTACACTCTTGTAGAATTAAAGGTATCAAAAAGCATACTTTAGTTCATACATTAGAACTAGAGACATGGAGGATGTGCAAGGGTTATACAACCATGAAGAAGAAATTGGAGATATGCATACCATCATGGGTAATGCCAAGACTGAGTCTAATGGAAGAAGAGACATGCAGGGGGCTGTAACTATGAGAAGCCTGCAAAAAGAAGTGTAGAGCTATAGGGCTGATAATGAGAGGATAATGAAGGCTCAAGAAGAGATACTTCAAATCCTAAATATTCTATAGAAGAAAGTTAACAAGGACATTGGCACCAAAAAAGTAGCTAGTGCTAGACAAGTATCAACATCAAGATCCCATAGAAAAAGAGATTGATCATGGGAATGATAGGAAATCAAGAATCATGAGTATATTTCATCATTCTCCAAGGTATTCCACTAGAAGAGCTCATTAAAGTTCAATTTCAGGGAGAATCCCAAGTTTGTCTCATGTTTGGAGGAAAAGGAGAAGACCTCAGGTAGACATATTGCATGGTGAACTCAGGAAGATTAAGCCACTTAATTTCAATGGTCAGAAAATGAAAGGAGAAGAGTCATAGGTATGGCTGTTGGAAATGAATACATATTTCTAGCTACATTATTACCCATCTTGGGTGGAAGCTATAATTATTACCAACCACTTCCAAGTGAAGGAAACCATGTGGTGGAATCAAGTTAAGAAAGACAAGAACCTTGATAAGAAAATAATATGATGAAGGTAGTTTAAGGGATATTTCCAAGAGAAATATTTGTCCGATCATTACTATGAAAGAAATATGAAAGAGTTCTTTGAACTCAAATTGGAAACCATGAAAATGGACGAATATGAGAAGCAATTCTTTGAATTGTTGAAGTATGTTGACTTCATCAAGGATCAGAAAGTCAAAATCAAAAGGTTTCTAAGTGGGTTGCCCTCTTTTTACAATGATAATATTCAATATGACAACCCCAAAGCCTTGGAAGAAACCATAAGGAAATAAAGGCATTTGTATGAACATATAAAAGGAATACAAGTTTTCCAAAATGTTTGGAATGACAAGATGAAGGATAAGAAGGATCAAAGGAAAAATGGTTTTAAGCCACCCTTTTTCAGAAATAATTCCCAAGAAAATCAACAAAGTCAAGTTGCCCAAAATGAACACAATACTATAGATTCATTTGGAAAAAGGCTAAGGCAGCAGTTGGTGCAATGTTGGGGATATGGGGAAAATCATCTATATAGGGATTGCCCTCACAAAGGAGAAAGAATGAGAATTGTCCACAAAATTCAAGAGGGTGAAACAATGAAAGACATGTGAAAGAGAATGCCAAGGATTTATGTAGCCTTGATAACAATCAAGAAGAGTATCAATCTCCCATGATTGAAGTGGAAGGTAAGATCAATAATGAGCCCATAGCAATTTTAATTGATTCTGGAGCTAGCCATAGTTACATAAATGATAACATTGTTGAAAGGTTTCACTTGCAAAGAAATAAGCATAATAAATCTTGGTTAGCTCAATTAGCTAGGAGGGCTAAGAGGAAAATCAATGAGATGGTTAAATATTGTCTTATAGACATGAATGGAATCAATACAAAGGTGGATGTAAACATCATACTATTGGGTTGATATGATTGTGTAATTGGTATGGATTGGTTGGCGAAACATCATGTTGTCCTAGAATGTTACAACAAGACAACAACATGTATTGATGAGGAAAGGAAGAAAGGAAATATTGATCCAGGTGGAAACCGATCGCCAACCACCTCTTCCATTGGCTCAAAGAACAAATTTTCATTTTGGCAGTTTTTTACATTTTTTTTAGTCCAAAACTTCTGGGGGCATTTTGAGGCCCTAAACAATTTGTTTTTGGAGTTTTGTCGGGCCAAGGTTTGCAAAAAACATACTTTGAACCCAAATGGAAGTTGTACCTATTGAGTAGACCTTTCCGACAAGGTATCGAACGTCACAAATGGAGATCGTATGCAAAAGTTACACCCTTGGGAAGTTGACGTATCAACTACCCCCATCGAGGCCCGCACACATTTTGGCTTTTCATCTTTTGGGGTTATTGTTTTGGATTTTATTTATGTCAAAAAGGACTTTATAGTCTCATTGTAATCATCATATTCTTGTGAATGATCATAGCCATCACATCTCTTCTCAGAGATAAACTTCCACCATTCTAGTGAGTCTTTCACTGTGTAATCTTATAGTTTTGTACATTTTAATCCTTAATACAAATTGTGTATTACTGTATATCTATGCCCGTTGTTATATATATATATATATGATATATATATGTTATATTATTGTATCTATGTTACATCTCTGGGTATTTCCTTGTTATATTTCCTCCCTCATTGTGTTCTCAAAATAATTTGGATCAATGGTATCAGAGCAGGTTGCTCCTTGTTGTTTCTTAGTGAATGTCCCCGATAAGGTCAAGGTATAGAGAATTTCGTTTCGATCTAGGTTCTCTTAAGGAAAACCAGGCCAAGTGGCCTCCCATGGTGGAAGAAAAGAGAAATACGGAAGTAGAATATTCTATCAATATGTTGCTTAAGGAAGCCCTCATGCGATAGAGGGATGAAATGATGGAATTCTTTTGCCAAATTCTTCGACACCTGTTGATAACAAGAGATGTATCTTTATCAAGAAACCACTTTGAAGGAACCTCTCCTTTGAAGGTACAAGTTAATTTTTATATTCTCGTATTTGAAGGTCAAATAGATGTGGATGCTCTGGAAAATTGGTTAAATATTCTACAGGGTTATTTCTATGTGCATAATTTCTCCGACAGGGAAAATATCACCTTCAAAATCCTTAAGGATCTCCCCCATGTCAAACATTGGTGGGAAACTTACTGTGAGAAAATTTCCACAGAGGAGCCTGGAATGTTCGAGGCCGAACCCACTTGGGAATATTTAGTGCATGTCATCAAGGAACAATATTACCCTCTTGGAAACTATGAAGATGAGTACATGAGACGAACCATGTTACGTCAAGAGGGGGGCCAACCAGTGCCAGAGTTCACCAATACCTTCCATACCTTGCACAGCATGAAGGGTATCAAATATTCTGTGCGAGATTTGGTTCTGAAATACCCTATAGCTCTGCATAAGTACATCCAAACAAAAATGGAATTTTTGGATATCTCATTATTGGGAGCTGCTTATCGATGTGATGTCAAAATCAAGAAGAAATTTAAGAACCAGAAAAAATGAGAGTTCAGTTCTACAAATCCACAAAAACCAAAGTATGGTAAATATGGACCTAACAACTAGCCTCTAGGAAACCAGTCCATGCCACAAGAAAAAAAAGGTAACAAAAAGATAAAGAAGGACACTGGAAAGTGGTGCAATTTCTACAAAATTCCCCAGCACAACACTGATGAATGTCGCTCAAAATAGTCATTGGTGGCCAAGATTAAATAAAAAGAGACAAACCCTACCCTGATTCAGAAAATAATGAAAGGAAACAGATCATCGATGCATACCCCACTACCACCATTGCAACCACAATGATCCAACCAAAAGAACCAGCATATCTTGAAGAGGGGAAGCATATCTTCCATTCATGGATGTGGGTGAAGGGGACCCCATTGAATTTCATTGTTGATAGTGAAAGACAAAAGAACCTCATCTCAACAGAGGTTGTTAAACAATTGGAATTTCCAACAAAACCACACCCACAACCATACAACATTGGGTGGCTTCACCGAGGACGAGATATTTGTTGGTTGTGGAGCCTCATTATCTTCCAGATTTATAGGTATTTTACTTTCAGTCGTGTTTATAAACTATGAAGCATTTACACCCCAAAAGTATGTACACTCTTCCACGCGGGGGAGTGCAGAGGGGGGGTACCCCCTCTGCGGGGTCCGGGGGGCCTATCCCCCCGGCTGGGGGGTCTAGGGGCAAAAGGGCCCCCAACGGGGGTTCGGAGGCAAAGCCCCCGAAGAAAAAATTGCCTTATAAAGGTATATTGTAATTTCATTGTAAATCTAGACCTTTCATTATAAGGTCGCAGATCTAATGGTAGAGATTATGTTAGGGTTTTTTGCCCTAGAAGGCAACCCTCTTTTATGAGGGAAATGTATTGCAGCTACGATTGATGGTGAATATTGTATTCTGAGAGAGGAGACTGTGAGAGAAAGAAGAGGAAGTTACAACAGGTTTTTATGTAGGTTGTATCCCTTCATTTGCTAGATAATAAGAAAGGAAGGACCTGGCAATTTCTCTGGTGGACGTAGCCCACACTGGGTGAACCACGTAAATCTGTGTCTCTCTTGTATTGTGTGTCTTCTATGTTTTGTTTCTGCATTTGTTTTATTTTATTGCTCGATGGTCCTATTTTTCTAACAACTGGTATCCGAGCATAAGGTAACTTGCAGGAAAAGAGGGTTCCTGGTTCGAGTGGGAGCAATGTCGGAAGATGGAAAGTTTAGGGTCTAGAAATTTAACGGCCAAAACTACCAGTTATGGAAGATGCAGATGGAAGACTATTTATATCATAAGGATCTATTCCTACCATTGAGCGGAGTAGCAAAGAAGCTAGCGGCCATGAAGGACGAAGAATGGGAGATTCTTGATAGAAAGACTCTAGGAATGATACGGCTGAGCCTAGCAGCGTTGGAGGCTTTCAATATTTCGAAAGAAAAGACAACGAAGGGTTTGATGGACGCGTTGGCCAAATTATATGAAAAACCCTCGGCATCGAATAAGGTATTTATAATGAAGAGATTATTTAACTTGAAGATGTCAGAAGGTGGGTCTGCTGCAGATCATTTAAATGAATTTAATACGGTTACTAATCAACTATGTTCTGTAAAAGTGGACTTTGATGATGAGGTTAGGGCTCTTCTAATCGTATGCTCATTGCCAAAAAGATGGAATGGCTTGGTCATGGCTATAAGTAACTCTGTCTCTGGTTCAAATACTTTAAAATTTGATGATGTTGTTGGTGTTATCCTTAGTGAGGAAATGCGACGGAAAAGAACAGGTGAGACATCAGGAAATGCGTTGAACATGGAGAACAGGGGAGGACAAAAATATAGAGGAAAGGGCTCAGGAAACCGCGGAAATTCTAGGAAGGGAAGATCCAAATCCAAAATTGGAAAGATAGAATGCTGGAATTGTGGGAAGAAAGGACATCTGAAGAAAGACTACAGAGCTCCAAAGAAACAAAGAGATGGACAGTAGGAGAGAAATCAGGAAGCAAATGTAACAGGTGATGTTTTACAAGATGCTTTGATTTGTTCTGTAGATAATATTTCTGAGTCTTGGGTAGTAGATTCAGGAGCTTCATTTCATGCCACACCCCATAGGAAACATTTTCTAGATTATGTTCAAGGTGATTTTGGACAGGTTCATTTGGGTGATAATAAACCATGCAAAATTGTTGGAATGGGAAAGGTAAAAATAAAGCAACGAAATGGAAACCAATGGTTGTTGAAAGAGGTAAAACATGTTCCAAATTTAAGTAAAAATCTGATTTCAACAGGGCAGTTGGTAAGTGAAGGTTGTATATCCATATTTACAGATAATATGTGGAAGATCATCAAAGGATCATTGGTGATAGCGAAAGGAGAGAAGGTCGGTACATTGTATCTATGTACTGGTAATACTGACTCTTCTATATATTTAGCTTCTACAGGAGTGGATACAACACTATGGCATCATAGGTTGGGACACATGAGTGAGAAGGGTATGCAGATCCTTCACAAAAGAAATTTTTTTCCAGATCTTAGACAAATTGATTTGGACTTCTGTGAGCATTGTGTTTATGGAAAACAAAAGAGAGTCATATTTCTCAGAGTTGGAAAAGAAAAGAAGAATGAAAGGTTAGAGCTTGTGCATACAGATTTATGGGGACTAGCTCAGGTATCATCTCTTGGTGGATCTCATTATTTTGTTACTTTTATTGATGATGCAACTAGAAAAACTTGGGTTTATTGCAATCGACAAAAATCTGATGTTTTTGATACTTTTAAGAAATGGAAAGCTTTAGTTGAAAATGAGACAGGAAAATTTTTGAAGTGTCTCAGATCAGATAATGGAGGTGAATACTGCAGCAAGGAGTTTGATGATTACCATTCATACCATGGGATTCGTAGAGAGAATACAGTTCCACTAACACCACAAGAAAATGGTGTGTCAGAAAGGATGAACAAGACAATCATGGAGCGTGCAAGGAGTATGAAATTGCATGGTGGTTTTCCCTTACAGTTCTGGGCAGATGCTGTAGATACTGTTGTTTACTTAACAAATAGAGGACCTTCAAGCTCTTTGGATGGTAGAATTCTAGAGGAGGAATGGACAGGAAAAAAGGTAAACTATTCTTTTTTGAAAACTTTCGGTTGTGAAGCATTTGTCCATATTGATAAAGAAAATAGAACAAAGCTTGAGG
>ML785156.1:355344-404968 GCA_009831015.1 Picea engelmannii
TCAAGAAGAAATTAGCCAATTCATTTGCGATGAAGGATTTGGGTGCTACAAAGAAAATCCTTGGTATGAGAATAACAAGAGACAGGAAAAATCGCAAACTAACATTGTCTCAGGGTGAGTACACAAAGAAGGTGTTGGAGAGGGTTAGAACGCAGAATGCAAAACTAGTTAGTACACCTTTGGCCAGCCATTTCAAATTAACTAAGGAAATGTGTCCCAAGACATAGGAGGAGATAGAATACATGTCCAGGGTCCCATATTCATCAGCAGTTGCAGCTTGATGTATGCAATGGTTTTCAAAAGACCAGATATTGCACATCCAGTGGGAGTTGTGAGCAGGTATATGAACAATCCAGGTAAAGAACATTGGGAGGCAGTAAAGTGGATTCTTACGTATTTGAGAGGTACTACTACACATGCATTATGTTTTGGAGGTTCAGACACTTTTCTATATGGATATGTTGATTCAGATATGGCAGGTGACAAACACAGCAGGAGGAGCACCACAGGGTATGTTTTTACTATAGGTGGAACAACAGTAAGTTGGATTTTGAAACTGCAAAAGGTTGTTGCACTTTCAACAACAGAGGCAGAGTATGTTGCTGCTACAGAGGCTAGTAAAGAGATGATTTGGTTACAAAGGTTTATGGACGAATTGGGAAAGAAGCAGGAGAACAACAGGTTGTACTGTGACAGTCAGAGTGTCATTCACCTTGCAAAGAACTCAGCCTTCCATTCAAAGACTAAGCATATACATTTGAGGTACCACTTTATACGATATTCCTTGGAAGATGGACAATCGAAGATGGAAAAGATACACACTAGCCAGAATCCTACAGACATGTTAACAAAGGGAGTAACCAGGGAGAAACTGAGTTCTTGCTCAGTTTCAATTGGTCTTCAAGAATGAAGATGAAGATGAGAAATTTTCCTGGTCCAAGAAGGTTCAGAGTCCAGCATATACAACAACAATGGAGTTGTTGAGATTAGTCTCCAAGTGGGAGATTGTTGGTTGTGGGGCCTGATTATCTTCCAGATTTATAGGTATTTTACTGTCAGCCATGTTTATACCACATGAAGCATTTACACCCCAAAAGTATGTACACTCTTCCACGCGGGGTAGTGCATATGGGGGGTACCCCCTCTGCGGGGTCCGGGGGGCCTATTCCCCCGACTGGGGGGTCTGGGGGCAAGCAGGGGTTCGGGGGCGAAGCCCCCGAAGAAAAAATTGCCTTATAAAAGTATATTGTAATTTCATTGTAAATCTGGACCGTTCATATAACGTCGTAGATCTAATGGTAGAGATTATGTTAGGGTTTTTTGCCCTAGAAGGCAACCCTCTTTTATGAGGGAAATGTATTGCGGCTATGATTGATGGTGAATATTGTATTATGAGAGAGGAGACTGTGAGAGAAAGAAGAGGAAGTTACAACGGGTTTTTTTGTAGGTTGTATCCCTTCATTTGTTGGATAATAATAAAGGAAGGACCTGGCAATTTCTCTGGTGGACATAGCCCACACTTGGTGAACCACGTAAATCTGTGTCTCTCTTGTATTGTGTGTCTTCTATGTTTTGTTTCTGCATTTGTTTTATTTTATTGCTCCACGGTTCTATTTTTCTAACAATATTCATGTCAGTTGTTGGCACAAGGGAAGACTTAGGGTTCAATGCTACAACAACGCATCAAAAAAACCCTAACTACTGGCCCTTTCGGCAACACTTGCGAAGCAAATGAAGTCTCACCAGAGGTAGAAGTAGGGGTGGTTGCAAAACTCAAATGTCTACAACCTTAGCTGGGACACAGATCTGTGATTATAACACCTTACCAAAGCACTTAGCAATTACAGTTCATCAATATTAAACCAGTATCTACTTCGCAGACAAAACCCTAATTACAGAGCATCGCAGTATTCAACCAGATCTAGAATGTTCAAGCACTAATCACATCCACATAGGTCAGATCTAGCATTCATCCATATTATTAAGCATGTAGCATCAACATATCTATCTATCATTCATCTATATCAAAGCATATAAACAAGTAAAGACATAAACACATCAATACATTGCACAAAAAAACCATAACACATGATATATGTGGTTCACCCCTACCCTGGGGCTATGTCCACCAAATCTTTGTCTTCTTTATTAGCTTCTTTCAATCTTCTTACATGCAAAAAGCCTCAGGATCAACTTTGCAGAGGACAGGAGATTTGTGCACTCTTCGCTAGATCCTCCTTCCCCAAGCTAAGTTACAACACAAAGCCTACATACAGTCTCTTACGGTCACTTGCACTTAGCTCTGCAAGTCTCACTCAGTATGGACAAAGCACTTACAACTATTAATTGCACTTATCACAACTTACAACTCTTCGATCACATGGATCGAACTATTTCCTACATCGCCTAGATTTCTATTTATACATTACAAAATCGAGCCTAAACATGGTTAAACCCATGGGACGACATTCCCATACCCATTACATAGGCCCAAAACCAAAAAATCCATAAAAAGGGGCTGAGATCCCACGATATCCACTTTGTCTTGCTCTTTGCCTTCGACAGCCTATCGAAGTCCCAAAACTAGGTCAAACATGAACAAGAATCCTCAAAACTTGGTCAAGGGCCAACAGGCCCCCAACACTCACTTGTGGCTCGTATCAAGTCACTCTGATATGGGTAGCTCTACTTCAAAAGCATCGATCTTGGCTCGATATTATTCAAATTGTTGTTGTGCCACGACCTCTTGCTCAATGAAATCTTGGATGACTGCTTCATTAACAGGTCCCCCTAGGCGTTGTTTAGCTGTAGTGACGACTTGCTCTAGCTTTGCTCCTCGACCTTCAATATCTGTGAATAGTTGGAAAGCCTCCTCCTGTATAGGTTGGATCCTCTAAGTCACTTCCATGACTCTACTCTAAATCGTGTGGTCCTGCTATTGAGCGATTCACTGCTCTTAGGATCGTTTCATCATTTCAACAGCTGACATGGGCTTCAACTGTGCCTATATTGTTTATGCTTGTTTCTTCGCCTCCTAGAGATGTGAATCTAGTGCCTTTAGTTATGGATTCTCAGCGAGTTTCTCATAATTCTGGGCACTGCAATCACTTAGTTTCTTACATTCCATGGCGAGGGCATTGAATCTTTCAATTTCACTTCGCGCAGTTGCTTCTCTTTGGTCCCTTATATCCTGCAGAGTGTCGAACACTGTACAGAGCTCTAAGTCTGCTATTCTTTGTTGTAGCTGCTGGATAGCTTCCATGAGCTACTCTACTTGATGCTCGACACAATATTCTTCCTTTTTTTCTAATCCTGTCACAGAGCAAAGTGCTTTGTTGACTACTTCTTTCACTTCGAGTTGCTCTGCGAGCAACTGTTCTTTTTCTTGCTGAATATGTGATTTCTCCTCTTCAAACTTTGTCTGGAGAGAAACCTTCTCCCACTCTGCAAGTCAGAGTTGTTCTACGAGTACTTATTGCAATTTCTTTAGGGCCTAGGTGGCTTGTTCAGTTTCTTCTTGTGCGTGATGAAGGCAATCTTCGATTGCATCATCTATTCGACGGAGTTGGGCTGGCTCATCTCCCAACTCTGGTTCTCCCAATGGTAGGGGCGCAGTGTACACTTCACGACTGAACTGAAGGTCCTGTTGTACTCCTCAGAGTTCAACTTCGATTATTTCATACATATCCTCCTTCTTGGCTTCCTGTTTCTACAAGATTTCCTACGAGGCATCATTTACAACTGTGATGATGAAGTCAAAGTCATCAACAGTGAGCACAGTATGCATCTTGGTCAAGGTGGCTCTGGATTTCTTTCGAGAAGAGACCTTCCTCTTATTCAAGGGATAAACCTCATATCTAGGCGGTGTTACATGGGTTTTTTCTTCCTTACTATCTTTCCTATGATTAATTGGCATGTGAGGTGTACTGTACCATTCTAGATGGAAGCTACCTTGTAGCCTCGCGTCCCCTTCTCAACATCGCCATATGTATCCTTGATCTTCTGTTCTAATGCGCAATTTGTGGCTTTCTCTAGATAGAAGTCCTGTGGGTCGGGTCCTTGCATACTTAATCTGATGATCCTATGGATCAACATTGGATTGACTATGATACAACAGTCTATCCATAAGTAGCCGCCATGGTAACATGAAAGTAGGAGCTTGACACATGTGTTAAATTCCTGGTTCCTTCCAAAGTGTGGGATTTTCATTACATTCAATAGGGTGGACTCCATTAGGTTCATCCTCCACGGCTGGGGGATTATTTTTGAGTTCTTCACCTTCGTCTTGGTCAAGTATTTATATGGGGTGAGCATACTATGGTTCTTGTGGTCACCTAAGTTGAAGTCATTGAACTTCAACATTGTGATCTTGTCCTTATGCGCTTGAATTGCGTGTATCCCCTTCAAGAGGTATGCAGTAACCATGGTGTACTCAAAATATCTTGGCACACTATCATGACTCATTGCATCGGCTAGAGGCGAGATGTAGTTGGTTAAGATGGTCGGGATTAGCTTTGCATTTTCTATGTTGTCTATGTTCTTGGTTCTCTTTTATATGATGACTCGGGATGGTCTGGATCCGTGAGTGGTGGACGAAGAGGCTTGTATTTCTCTTGTCGATGATTCTTGTAAACCCACAGACATAGACATTACTATTTAAATCATGAGGTCGATGAGTACCCCCTTCATAGACTCTTTGACTATGCTAAGTTCTTCGAACATAGTCGCTTGTGGTTGAATATCTCGGGTTTGAAGAATAACTACTCAATGCAACGGGATGGATGGTGATAGCGCGATGATCACTGTGTGAAATCAAATAATTTGTAGGCTCAGATAATCATGGTTGGAAAAAGTTTTCTCGGTGCAAGGTTTGATAGAATAAGTAGATAACTAGGCAATGGATCTCTCTAAAGGGCGAGAAGCCTTCAATAATTTAGTTCGGTCTGTTATAGCGTAGTCCTAATGGTCCGATGGCGGGATTTCTGATCATAAATTCCATTCTACCCATTTTGGGTCTCGGTCTAATGGTTATACTCTTCCCAATGGATATATTTTTGTGCCATGGCAAAGTGCCATGCGACACTGTTCTGATATCCCGACAAAGTTCCAGTTTTGTAAATTTTCCTTCTGCGAAGTTCCCTCTGGAACCTTCTGTAACTTTTTCGATCTTTGATATCTTATTTCTTAGTTTTCTAGCCTGCTTTCCAGTGAGATTTGTCTCGGTATTCCTCTCTTCGTTCTAATTCTTATCTCCTCTTAGCATAGTAACTTCGCACTGTTGAGATTCTTTCCTAGTATCCAGGGGCAATACTTCTTCTTTATCTGGGGTAGGTGCTTCATTCTTCTATGATTCTTCTTGTGTTCTTCCAATTTCGACATCCAAGTCTCTGGTTTTAAATAGCTTTGATCTATTCTCCTGTTCTTCAATCAAGTGTGCAATCCTCCTAGTCATGAGATATTTTAATTATTGCTTCTTATGCTCTAAGACTTCTTCTTATTTCCTTCTGGCCTGATCCCCTTCAATCTAAGGTTTTCCTAGTAATATAGAAAATGGGGCGCTATTCTCAATAAATTTAACAACTTCAAATTCTCCCTCTGTCGAAGTTCCCTGAGCACTCATAGATATCTGGGTAAGTCTTCCACATAGGGTTATCAACTTTCCTCTAAATAATCCTATTCCCCTCAATGAAGGAATCATAGCAGGCTTTCCTAAAGTTTCCCAAGTTCTTTCTGTCATAATATTCACCCGTGTTTCTTCATTCAGAATATAGTCAATGTCGAAGTATCCTATTCTTACTTATCTTTGCTCTTTCTCTTTTAATATCTATGATAGATTAGTATATTTATGGTCATTCAGGGTTTCTTTCATCTGTAATAGTATAGTCTCTAATTCCTTCTTGGGTTTTTCCATGGTATCAGTTTCTTGACCTTTCTCAGGTTCATTATTTCAAGTTTAGAAATAACTCTAGGGAAATCCAAAACTTCATGATCCATAGATTTACAACAAAGACAACTGGGTCTTCTACTAGGGAATTCGTTAGCAAGAATTCCCAATCTTCTGCAATTGTAACAAAGAGTTAATCCTTTCTTTCTCTTAAATGATCCCCATCCTTTCTTGTACTGTGCGCTAAGATCATGGTAGCTAACCTGAAAAAAATTCTTTTTAGGATCTTGCATCCATTTATTAGTCCAAACGTTCTTTCTATGCATAGGAATAACATATGTTACACTATTCTTATCAGATCTACTCATATCAAATCTTCTTTCTTCTAGTTGCGCCCTAATTTTCAGGCCAAGAAACTTTTTATCAAACATACCTATATCCATATTCTTGAAAAAAAAAATTCCACTTATCTTTATTTCGGCAGAGCACAAAGCTTCCAGATCTAAAGCTTTTAACTATTCTTACCTCTATCGGAGCATAAATCCTTTAGATTTTACCTATTTTATCTAGATATACCTCCTTCCTTAGCACAGATCTTCACAAGTCAAGAAACAGATCTACGCACAAATCTTCCTTTCTTTTCCTTAGTTCCCAACAATCACAGTTTGGGTCATATCTTCGCACAGCTCTTATTCTTCCTTAGTTCCCAACAATCACAGTTTTGGTCCCAGCAACGGAACCATTTGTTGGCACAGGGGCAGACCCAAGGTTCAATGCTACAAAACCACACCAACAAAACCCTAACTACCGACCCTTCCAGCAACACCTATGAAGTAGGTGAATTCTCACCCGAGGTAGAAGCAGAGGTGGTTACAGGACTCATATGTCTGCAGCCTTAGCTGGGACACAGATCTGTGATTATAACACCTTATCAACACACTTAGCAATTACAGTTCATCAGTATTAAACTAGTGTCTACTTCACAGACAAAACCCTAATTACAGAGCATCGCAGTATTCAACCAGATCTAGTATGTTCAAGAACTAAGAATATCCACATAGGTCAAATCTAGCATTCATCCATATTATTAAGCATGTAACATCAACAGATCTATCTATCATTCATCTATATCAAAGCATCTAAACAAGTAAACACATAAACACATCAATACATTGCAGAAAGCAACCATAACACAGAATATACGTGGTTCACCCCCACCCTGGGGCTACATCCACTAGCTCTTCGTCTTCTTTATTATCTTCTTTCAATCTTCTTACATGCACAAAGCCTCAGGATCAACTTCGCAGAGGATAGGAGATCTGTTCACTCTTCGCTAGATCCTCCTTCCCCAAGCTAGGTTACAACACAAAGCCTACATATAGTCTCTTACAGTCACTTTCACTTAGCTCTGCAAGTCTCACTCAGTATGGACGAAGCACTTACAACTATTACTGGCACTTAGCACAACTTGCAACTCTTCGATTACATAGAAAAAACTATTTCCTACATCGCCTAGATTTCTATTTATACATTACAAAATTGGGCCTAAACATGGGTAAAACCATGGGCCAACATTCCCATACCCATTACATAAGCCCAAAACCAAAAAATCCCTAAAAAGGGGCCGACATCCCATGATCTCCGCTTCATCTTGTGCTCTGCGTTCAACAACCTATCGAAGTCCCAAAACTAGGTCAAACATGACCAAGAATCCTCAAAACTTGGTCAAGGTCCAACATCAGCCAATAGTATCACCTTTCCTATGACATCAAGCCCTTGAAGGATGAGGTATTGTGCCATGTTGCACTGTTGGATGTCTGTGATGTTCTTTTTCGCTAGCCATATATGTGGAAGCGCCATGCTTTTTCTGAGTCTAAGCCCCGTAGTGTCATTGTTACTCTAGGAGATCACCTCGACAAGATACCAGAGGTAATTCCGATTATTGTTTTAACCAAAAATTGCAGAAAATTCGTCTCTCATATGACAAAGTTTATCTTCTTCATGATTCAGGAAGAAGGTGAACAAAAGGACACTGTGACCACTACAACCTTGGTCCAAGAGCCTTCTATCCAATAGAAGTAGGTCGAAAATATTTAAGCAAAGAAAAAATTTTCCTTATACACACTGCCATCTCATGCATTTAGATTGGTTAAAAAGGTCCAATCCCTACAACATTAGGTTCGCAATAACCTTTCACAAGTCAAGAAGTGCAGCTCCTTCAACAAGGAAAGCAACTCACCAAGGTTCAGATTCGGAGAAATATTCCCTGGGGAATTCACACAATGGAGACCACTGATTCCTAAGGGTACAAGATAGATCTAGGAGGATATTAGTGGCCACCCACCTATTCCACTGGCTCAAAGAACCATTTTTCATTTTGGCATTTTTTATAGTTTTTCGAGTCCCGAAATTTTGTGGTTGTTTTGAGGCCCTATGTTGAGTTTACTGTGGGCTGACCCAGGTTCTAACTAAAATATTACCAAAAAAACCTTATATCATCATCCCTTATGGATACCATAAGGAAAAATAATGCAAAAATTTTATTGCACAGTCTCTCTCGAGATGGCTTCTATGGGTGGTCGTAGGACTCAGATGTCTGTGGCCTAGGGATGGGATGTGTTTCTCTCAAAGGCATTAAACCTACTTATTTTCAACCTTAAAACCCTCATTATATATCATTCCATACCACTGTCAAAACTATTATAGTAGTACTTCATTAACCATTATAACCACAAGTGTTCAATGACAAGCATTTATCTACTGGAACACAATATTCTGATCTAAACACTAGATATAACATTCATTTTTTTAGTGGTATTCTACACATTCCATTAGCTTATTCTTACTGTGTAGTGTTCATTCCTTTATCATATAACATATTCATCATAAAAACTCATTAAAAAAAATATAATCATAGACATTTCACATGGTCACATAAAATATAGATATACCATGGCTCACCCCCCTCTAGGGCTATATCCACAAATATTTTTCTCTTGGGATCTTCATTCATATTCTCTATAAATCCAGTGTTGCGCACTATACAATTATTTTTCCATTACATTCAATCTCCACATATTTCTAAAGTATCTCAGGAAGATCTTCTACTCAACCCCAAAAATACCTATTACAATCTCAATAATACATATGTCAACCCAAAAGGACAACCCTCTCATTATCCTAATACATTCTACTTATACAAAACTAGGACAAAGCCCTTACAAAAACCCTAACCCTAAGTAGATTAGGTTTTTTCACTTTCTCCTTGACTTAATCTTGTCTGGTCCTTGATCCAACCATTGTTCCAAGTAGACACTTGTCCACTTTCGAACTTCTTCTCATTAGTTTGTCCACTTTCTACTTGCTTTTCTCGGTGTTGCTTTTTCTTCTTTTTATGGCACTTATTTTACTTTATTTCTGGTGGGCTCCCATGTTTTTCGGTGCTGATGTATTTCCTTAACAACTTGTTGTTGGCCCTTGGTTATGGAAGCAAGCAAAGATCAAGGAAGAAAAGGGAGAATGTGAATTTCATGGAAGACACATTGACTGATACTAGGTCGAAGTGAGCAAAAGAGAAGAAAATACAAAGCGAAGTAAGTCGTTGGACGAGGAGATCGAGAATGATAGATACACAAGAAATAAGGATCATGGACAAGTCAGCAAGAAGAAAAATCCATCGTTGGATGCTTTGGAGCACCATGCAAGAAGGAAGGAAAGACAGGCTGGCGAAGACCTGAAAATATGGGTCAAGTTGAACTAGGGTTTTAGACACCTAGGGGTTTGGACACCTAGGTTTTGGCCTAAGGATGTCGATGAGTAATTGTAATGTATAAATAAAGGTCATGAGGACCTAGTTTGGGTTGGTACGATATTATTGTCAATCTAGTGGTATTGTTGTTATGAGATATTATTGTTGGGTGAGGAGAAGTGCTAAGTGTGAGAGCCTTTTGGTATTGTGAGATCTTCAACTGGGTTCAAAGATCAACCCTACAGCTGGGAGCACAGGGAGGGGAGAGAAAAAGAGGAGAAGAGAAAATATCTTCTAGCTAAGAGCACAGACGTGAACTGTATGCTTCAACTTAATATATTATAAAGCACAGTTTTGTGGATGTATCCCTATAGAGATGGTGAACCACATATATTTTGTGTTATGTGTGATTGATATTCTATCTCTGTCATTGATATATTTTGATTGCATTGTTGTGTTAGATATTATAAGTAGATGTGCAGAGTAGAGCTAAGATGATAAGTGATATATGAGTGTTGCTCTTCCCTTTTGTTAGATCCACTTGATATTCCCCTTGGTTGTAGACATATTTGTCCTGCAACCCCCTTATAACTGCTTCAGGTGAGACTGCATCTGCTTCACAGGTGTTGCCAAAAGAGCCAATAGTTAGGGTTTGTTGGTGTGCTCTTGGAGCTGAACCTTGGGTCTTCCCCTGTGCCAACAAATGGTTCTATTTCCAAGACTTGAATCATCTTGAGGGAATGTCAAAGTGGTTTCCATCGAAGACAAATACTCAAAAGTGGATAGAGGATCAAGAAAAAGATTTCACTAAAGACCAGAACAAGAACACTGATCTTAGTACATAGGATTGGTTGGAGAAATATATTTTTACTAATATACACGAGATATTCTTTGGGGGAATCCATTAGGAGTTGTATGAGTGGCTAACTATATTAGCAGATACCCAGTTTGAGATTCGATCTAGACCTCCAGTGGTTTGGACATTGGAGCTGATCAATAAGGTCAAAAGAGTTGATAGCACCGTATCATGAGGAGTAGATCACTAGTTTGATAGTACCATTGGAGGGTACATAACAGAGTTTGTTGTTGATAGAGTAGAGTCATAAAACCAAGCCGAGATATATTACTTCAAGGGACCCAGAGGGAAAGTTTTACAATTCCTGAAGTTGAGACTCAATATGCTATTGCATGAGAAGAAAATCTTGAAGATACAGTAGTTTGGTCGGATATAGAAAAGATAATGTTAAAGAACTCGGACAACGACAATGAAACATAAGCTGGATGTACGCGCAGTGGGAGAGTGTTCAAAGAAGTCCACCTTGCGAACCTGTTTAGGCAGAACTACAGAGATGAAGGTTTCTATAGTGGAGAAGAGGTAGATCTAACGGATGAAGAGCATTCAGAACCCACCAAGACAGAAGAAGGAAAAGATGAAGATCTTTGTCGGGAAGAGCTTGAAACTTCAGAAATTGTGCATACTGTTGAAGTAAGTACTATTATCCTTCCTGTTGATTCATTAGTATTAAGAAATCAAAGTAATCCCAACCACCAAAGCTTCTAGAGCACTGTCACTAGCAGTCCACCACATACTCAGTTAGGAACCCTAGGAAGATCTATGGCAGATGAGATGAGGCTTCCTATTTTTAGGGGAGATGGATCTGAAGATGATGATCAACACTAGTTCCTATGTGAATCCATATGGAATATTAAAAATGTCACCGATGAAGATGTCAAAAGAACACAGTTTAGTACCACTCTAAGGGACCACGCACTAAGTTTGTACATGAAGCTTGTCCAAGGACTTGCACAGCCTAAGCCACTGAATCAGATTAAGAATGCACTGATTGCAGAGTTCAAGAAACCCAAGTCAGAGTCACAATGTATTACAAAGATGAAAAAGATCAAGCTGAAGGTGGCCGAACCTGTTTGGGAGTTCGATCAGAGATTCAAAACCTTAACAGGTCGATTGAATTTTTAGATCCCGGATGAACAGAACAAAGAATAGTTCATTGTTGCGCTCTTACCCAAAATAAGAGTTCCTTTGATGCAACCGAATATTTCTTTGTAGTCTGAGGCATTGGAGATCGCCATGAAGATAGAACCAACCCCTATGGAAAAATTGTTGGCACAGGGGTAGACCCAGGGTTCACTCCAAGAACACACCAACAAGCCTTAGCTACTAGCCCTTTTGGCAACACCTGCAAAGCATATGCAATCTCACCCAAAGCAGCTATGAGGGGATTGTAGGATAGAGATGTCTACAACCAGGGGAATATCAAGGGGAATCTTGTATAACAGTAATCAATATTCATATAGCACTTATCAATGAGATCTACTCCATGCAGCTATAGATATTTATCTAACACATTAATGCAAAGAACAATATAATAATGGTAGAGATTAAAGCATCAATCACTCACACAACACAAAATATACATGGTTCACCCTCTCTCTAGGGCTACGTCCACAGAACTGTGCTCATTATATATTAAGATAAAGCTTATAGTTCTGATCTGTGCTCATGGCCAATAGATCCTCTCTCTTCTAATATCTTTCCTTCCGCCTTCCTGCGCACCCAGCTATAGGATCTAATCTTCGCACCCAACTGAAGATCTTACAATACCAGAAGGATCTCACTCTCAACACTCCTCTCTCTCACAGTACAATAATCTCTTAACCAACAACAATCAATATCAATCCCCACCACTAGTACTGACCCGACCTGGGTCCTCTCGACCTCTATTTATACATTACAGTCCCTCTCCGACAACCTTAGGTCGAAACCTAGGTGTCAAAAAACCTAATTATCAAAACCCTAGTTGTCTAAAATCCTAGGTCAACTTGATCCATTTTTTCTGGTCTTCGCTATCCTATCTTTCCTTCTTCTCACGCGTGGTGCTCTAAAGCATCCAATGATGGATTTTTCTGCTTCCTAATTTGTCCTTGGTCCATATTCCTTGTTGATTTGTCCTCCTTGATCTCCTCATCCAATGACTTGCTTTTCCTCACTTTGCTCCCTCTTTTATGTTATTTTGTTCACTTCGACCCAGTGACAGTCACTATGTCTTTTGCAAAGTTTTATATTTACCTTTTCTTCCTTTTTCTCCATTTCCTTTCATAACCAAGGGCCAACAGGCCCCCAACACTCACCCATGATTTGTCTCAAGGCACTTCAGATTTGATCCTTCCATTTTACTTCGACTTTGGATTGTGTAGTGCAACCCTTTCTTTCTTCTTTATGCCTCCTTACCGTCCTTGTGCAGACTGTCTTTTCTGTGTTTGGTACCCAATTTCAAATGCACCTGGTACCTAAACCCTTTTCCTCGTGCCTTTCCTTAGAGTTGTGAGGCAGCTGGTTGTCATAGTACAACTTCAACCGACTCCCATTCACCAATCCTTGTTTCTATTCTCCATTCAACATCTTTGGCTGCACAACTCCTCCTTCTATGATATAGGCGATTTCATACAGTCCAAGCCAATGTGTTCTGAACTTCCCAGGGTGTTTGATGAAATTACTGTCAAATACCAGTACTAAATCACCTTGCCTAAATATCTTCTTCTTGATGTGCCTGTCATGGTAGGCCTTTTCTCGTTCCTTCTGAACTTGATGATGGAAGCCTGCAATGAGTCTGTCTTATTCTAGCTCAACTAGTTGTGCTAGCCTCTCATGAGCAGTTCCAGTATCATCCATGTCTGTAAATGCAACAATTCTTAAGCTCGGTACTGAGTACTCCATCGGGACAACAACTTCAAGACCATAAACCAATTTGAAGGGGTTCTGCATTATTAATTTCTTGCAAGTAGTTCTATAAGCCCAGAGTACTGTTGGCACTCTTAAATCCCACTCATCCTTGTTCATACTGCAAATCTTTTTCAGTGTTGTCTCCAGGATTTTGTTGAATGCTTCAACCGTTCCATTTGCTTGTGGATGGTAAGGTGTACTCTTCTGATGGTGGAATGAAAATGCTTTAGTTAGGGATTCAACTGTCTTATTGATGAAATGTGTACCCTGATCACTCATAAGGACATTAGGGAATCCAAACCTGGTTACTATGTCATCAAATATAAAACGTGTAGTTCTAGTTGCACTACAGTCCTTGACTGCTCTTGCTTCGACCCATCTAGTTAGGTATTATGTTGTAGTGATAATATACCTTGCTCCTATGCGCTTCCCTAGTGGGTTGATAGGTCTCATGAAGTCAATGACCCATTTTTCAAATGATTCCAAGGTCATCTACACTGATAATGGCATCTCATCTCTTCAGGATGGTTTTTGAACTCACTGGCATACATCACATGCTCTGTTATATTCTTTAGCATCTTTGTGTAATGTAGGCCACCAAAGGCCAGCTCGCAGAACCTTCTGCGTAGTTTCTTTCCCTGCGTAATGTCCTCCTGTGATGCCTTCATGATATTCTGTGAGGATCATCAGATGCTTTGTTTCCATAATTCATCTTCTTAGTATCTCATCAGGTCCCATTTTATATAGTTGACCAACTAGCAGTGAAAAATCTATTGCACGCACCACTAGTTGTTTTTTTTGGAGATTGTATACTCACTCGAAGCCCTTTCTGTTGATAGGAACTTGACTATGTCTACGAAGTGGTCATCAGTCTTTCTAATGATGAGAATTTTTGCATCCAATAATGTAGCCTCCATACTGGTAGGTGCTTCGCCATGTTCCAACCTCAACAGGTGGTTTGGTCCCTTGTTCATTTTTCCTGGCTTAACTATGATCTCAAAATCATACTCTTGAAATAGCAGAAGCCATCTGCAGATTCTCCCCCCCAACACTAGCTTGTTGACTAGGTACTTCAACACAGAGTGATCAATAAACATTTTAAAGTGTCCTCCGAACAGATAGTGGTGGAATTTTTGCAATGCATACACCAAGGCTGGTCCCTCTCTCTCTGTAGTGGTGTAATTAACTTCAGCTGTGGACAGCTTCCTGCTACAAAATTCTAATGGATGATCAATGTCCCCTTCTCCAAGTTGTTCCAGTACAACTCCTAATGCAATGGAAGACCCATCAATGTGCACGTGAAATTCCTTGCTCCAGTCTGGAAAGACTAGAATAGGTGCAATTGCCATCTTTTTTTTTCAGTGTGTCGAAGCTCTGCTGGCATTCTTCTGTCCAATCGAACTGACAATATTTCTTTAATAACTTCTCCATTAGCGCAGTAATATGAGCATATCCTTTGATAAATTTCCTGTAATAGCCAGTATTTCCTAGCACATTGCGCATTTGTTTGACTAAAGTAGGTGGTGGTAAATCAACTATAATTGCAATCTTGGATGGATCCACCAACAATCCTTTCTTGCATACAATATGACCTAATAATACTCCAAATCGTGAGAAGAAGATGTGTTTCTTCATACTTAAATCAATTTGACACTGTCTGCATTTATCCAGCATTAGCCTTAGACATTCAATATGATTTTTCAACAAACTAAAAACAGTCCAGTCATCAAAATATGCTTCTAAAAAATTATGCAAAAATTCTTTGAACGCTTCAACCACTACCCTGGAAAATATGGCTGGGGCATTCTTCAATCCAAATGGCATTACTGTATATTGGTAGGATCCCCACTCTATGGAAAACATAGTCTTATGGTGGTCCTCCTTGGTGATGCGGATATGATGGTTTCCTGAAAACCCATCTGTAAAAGAATATACTTCTTGGCCTCCCACATTATCCAACACTTCGTCTGTGAATGGTGTAGCGAAAGGATCATGTAGATGAGCATAATTCATCTTCCTGAGATCGACACAAATCCTGATCTCACCTGTATTCTTATCTTGCACTACCATGGGGATAATCCACTCTGATTCCTTGACAAGTTCAATAATTCCTTCTTCCAGCATTCTGTCAAGCTCAATCTTCACTTTTTCCTTATATTTTGGGTTCAATTTGTAGGGAATTTTCTTTAATGGATTCGCATATCATTTCAAAGGTATTCTCATCTCTCCCATAGTTCCTTTGATACCCTTCATATTAGTGAACTTGGTCGGGAACAAGTCCTGATACTCGTGAAATAATTATGTGATTTTGTCAATGGTAGCAGCGTCCCAGTAATCTCCGACATTGGCAAGATTTGGTGTCTCCTCTGTCCCAATATTGACTTTCTTTATCTTTATTGGTTGTCCAATGAATGGCAGTTCAACTTCTGGTCATTCCACATCTCTCTGTCCTTCTGTTTCTATGATATTCACCTTCCTTGGATCATCGTCTTCGTCGGCATTAATGTTGTAGCAATTCTAGAGTTTCTGGAGGGGCATAGTCCATTCATCCTCTTCTTACTCCAAAGGGAGGTCAAATGCCTCCTTAAATACTTTCTGTCTCACCATCTGTAGTGATTGATCTACTTAAGGAAATTCACTTTCAAACAAAAAGGTGGTTATAAAATTGTGGATCATTCCTTCCCATTCTGAAGTGACGAGGCGCAACTCTGCTTGAAGGTACCGGTTAATCGGGGTGGTATCCAACGTATTTTCAAATCTGTGTACCCATTTTTCTCTAGGAATGTCACTCTATGCCTCTTCGTAGCTGCGTATGTGGTCCTTTGGGCATATTTGACCTATGTATCTTACTTCGCAACTTCCTACTTGTGTTGAAAACCACGTTGCAATCAGAGTTCGACATTGTGTCTATCCTGTGATGTTTCCCTTGTGCATTCCCCACCATTTTGCTGGTGTGGCTTTCATGACATCATCCATTGCCAAAAACCTTTGTTGTGTTGGTATGCTTGTCTCAAATTCTAATTAGAAGTCCTCTAAAGGGTTCATCCCATCAAATGTGGGTAGTTTACTCACTGTTGTGCCAATCCAACGAACTTCTCTGGTTAGCCTAGCACATTTTCTTGTAGATATTTCGTACATATGGTTTTGCCAATTCTCCAATGCTTCTTCTAATTCAGATGAACATGTACTGTCACTTCACCAGCTTAGATTCCCATTAGCTGTAGGGTTAATATAATCCTGTTGTCTGGCTATTAATTTGTATATGTTTTCCAGTTCAAGTGCGTGGTCTTCTTCCCTAATGGGCTCTGAATATCGTGGACCCTCATCTGGATCTAAAGGTGCAATGACCCTAAGGCCAGATTTCTCAAATTTCATGCCCCTTTTATTTAGATCAACAACAATATAATTATTGAAGGCCCAATCAATTCCTAACAATGCAGGGTAAGGGAAACTATCATCAACAATTTCAATTACCTCAAAGTCTGCAAAGGTTCTTACTCCATCGATATCCACTGGGACATTCTCTAATTGGCCAAATGGGCTGACAACTTGTTGATTAGCCATGCAAAGATTGATAGGGGAATATATCAGCTTGGGTTTTCCCATCAGTGCCCAAGTCTTCTTCGTCATGACATTGTCTTCTTCGTCATGACATTGACCTCCGACCCTAAGTTGAGGACAACATAGTCTATCTCATACTCTCTTATCTGAGCATTCAAGTGTAATTCTTTATTTTTCCTTCTCCTTTTTCCAAATTGGTGAATTTCCTTATTCAGTAAGGGTTCTATCTTTGCTAGCTCATATTGCTTGATTAAATCTTGTAATTCTTGTACAACACCTTTATCTTGAATCAACTTAACGATGTAGATGATGCAGACGGATCAAACGCCTGAGGCATGCCATATTCTTTGATTTCTGGTTGTCTCTCTGATGAGTATCCTTGACCTCTTTTGAACTCTTTTCTTACCTCCTCAAATATCTATCTTTATTTCTTAGCATCGAACATTGGGGTATTTTCTATAGCTTTCTTGACTTCATGGTCGTTTTTAGTCTTTCCTTGGGTTTCTGTGTCTTCTCCTGTAGCAGTGCCTCCTCAAGTGATAACAATGACTCTAGGGTATTCTCTGGGAGGTTCAACATATATCAGTTGTACTTGTGGGTTCTGCTGAGGTCCTTGTATTTCCTGAAGTTTAGCTAGTAGCACAGGGCATTCCTTTATGATGTGCTTGAAGGAGTTACGATAACTACAGGTTGTGCAAGGATTCTGACAATCCCTTACTAGATGTCCTGGATGCGTGCAATTGTAACAGATTATTTGTCCTCGGCCTTGGCCCATACCTCCTCCTCTTCCTTTTCCTCTATATCCACCATGGGGATTGAAGTTTCCTCTCCCCGAGGAGTTGTACTGCAAAGTGTTTCCTTCTTGTTGTACTTCACCTTGAATCTTGTTATGTCTCTCGACCTTTCATGCATGGGATCATAAGATCTATAACCTCGATCATCATGCCACAATGATTTTCAGAATGTACAATACAAGTTTGTGGGTGTCTGAGCATACTTCTGCATGTAGTATCACTCACCTGGGTGATGCTTATTTCTACATACATCACACCAGGGTAGGCTAACTTTCTTCAAGGGGATTGGTGCCCCTGAGGCCAAGTACTCATGAAATACAGGACAATGTTCCTTATCATGGCCTTCAGATCGTCATCTTATGCACCAAATATCTTCCCTTTTGTCTATTCCCTTATCTTTCTTCATATCCTCAACCTGTAGAGATAAACTAGTTAGTTGGATCATGATCTCACTAATGCCTGAGCTAGATTCTCCCATCAGTGTTGATTCAAGCTTCATGTTGATTTCCAAAGCTTCTACATGTGATGCAATCTTCTGCTGCATTAGAAGGACTCTTATGTGTGGTAACAAAGCAATGATGAACCATTATTTGTTCTATTCATAGGGGATCTGAAAATTTAATCTTCCTGTCAGGGTCTTGAATCTCTGGTTGAACTCCCAAACAGGTTCTACTACCCTTTGTTTAATCTCTTTTAGTTATGTAATACATTGTGAATCTGACTTATGTTTCTTAAAATCTACAACCAACGCATTCTTGATCTCATTCAGGGGCATAGGCCGTGCCAATCCTTGGACAAGTTTCATATACCAGCTCAGTGTGTGGTCCCTTAGTGTAGTGTTGAACTGGGTTCTCTTGATGGATTCATTGGTGATACTTTTAATATTCCATACAGCTTCACACAGAAACCAATCCTGATCTAGATCTTCAGATCCATCTCCTCTAAAGATAGGGAGTCTCATTTCATCTTCCATAGAGATGACTAGACTTCTTGTTTGAGTAAATGTTGAGATACTAGTAACAGTACTCTGAAGATTCTGGTGGTTCTGACTGCTAAGTACTATTGGGACAACATGAGGATTAATGTTACTTACCTCAGTAGTCTGCATAACTCCTAAGTCTTATGGCTCACTTTGGTGCAGTTGTTCAACTTCCCCTTCTTTTTCTCTAGTGGGCTCTGGATTCTCTTCGTCGGTTAGATCTACCTCTTCCCCACTGTAGAAACCCTCTTCTCCGTAGTTTTTCTTAAACAAGTTCTCGGTTTCCAAACGACATGAGGTCTATATTTGATCTCAAACTGTGTGTCAGCTAACCTAGACAACCACTCGTGTAGCTCCTGATGGATTCCTCCAAAGAATATCTCGTAAATGTCGGTGAATATGTATCTCTGTAGCCAATCTTCAATACTCAGTTTAGGGTTCTTGTTCTGGGATTCAGCGAAGTCCTCCTCTTGATCCTCTATCCACTTATGAATCTATGTCTTTGATGGGAACCACCTTGACATTCCCTTAAAAATATTTTTGTCCCGGCAAAGGAGTAGACCCAGGGTTCACTCCAAGAGCACACCAACAAGCCCTAGCTACTGGCCCTTTCGGAAACACTTGCGAAGTAGATGCAGTCTCACCCGAAGAAGCTATGAGGGGGTTGCATGACAGAGATGTCTATAACCAGGGGAATATCAAGGGGAATCTTGTTTAAGAACAATCAGTATTCATATAGCACTTATCAACGAGATCTACTCAATGCAACTATAGATCTTGATCTAACACAGTAATGAAAAGAACAGTACAATAATGGCAAAGATTAAGGCATCAATCACTCACACAACACAAAATATGTGGTTCACCCTCTCTCTAGGGCTACATCCACAAAACTATGCTCATTATATATTAAGATAAAGCTTACAGTTCGAATATGTGCTCATGGCCAGCAAATCCTCTCTCTTCTTCTCTCTTTCCTTCCCCCTTCCTACGCACCTAGCTGCAGGATCTAATATTCGCACCCAGCTGAAGATCTTACAATACCAGAAGGCTCTCACTCGCAGCACTCCTCTCTCTCACAGTACAATAATATCTTAACCAAAAATAATCAATATCAATCCCCACCACTAGTACCGACCCGACTTAGGTCCTCTCGACCTCTATTTATACATTATAGTCCCTCCCTGATAGCCTTAGGTCGAAACCTAGGTGTAAAAAACCCTAATTATCAAAACCCTAGGTGTCTAAAACCCTAGGTCAACTTGATCCATTTTTTCCAGGCTTCGCCAGCCTGTCTTTCCTTCTTCTCGTGCATGGTGCTCTAAAGCATCCAATGATGGCTTTTCCTTCTTCTTGAGTTGTCCTTGGTCCATCTTCCTTACTGATCTATTCTCCTTGATCTCCTCATCCAACGAATTACTTTTCCTCATTTCGCTCCCTCTTTTCTGTTATTTTGTTCACTTCGACCCAGTGACAATGACTGTGTCTTCCATGAAGTTCGATTTTTACCATTTTTTCCTTGTTCTCCATTTCCTTTCATAACCAAGGGCCAACAAAAATCCATCTCAGGTATGAGTCAGATCTTGAGTCAGCTAACTAGTTTTTCTCTGTAGGTCGAAGACATGAAGAAATATAAGGGAAAAGATAAAAGAGAAGATATCTGGTGTGTCAGATGCAGATCGGAAGGCCACGAAAAAGAACATTGTCCCCTATTCAATGAATACTTGGCTTCTGAAGCTCCGAGCCCTTTGAAGAAAGTCACCTCACCTTGGTGCGAGGTATGCAGAAACACACATCAGCCTGGTGAGTGCTACTACATGAAAAAGTATGTCCAAACACCTACAAATTCGTATTGTACATTCTGTAAGTCTATGGGGCATGACGATAGAGATTGTAGGGCTTACGATCTCATGCATGAAAGGTCGAGAGACATATACAAGATTCAATATGAAGTACAATAAGAAGGAAACACTATGTAGTATATAACTCTCCTGGGAGAGTAAACTTCAATCCTCGTGGTGGATTCAGAAGAAGAGGATGAGGAGGAGGAATGGGTCAAGGCCGAGGACAGATCATTTGTTATAACTATGCACAACTAGGACACCTTGCAAGATATTTTTAGAACCCTTGTACTACTTGCAGCTACTGCAACTCATTTGAACATGTTATAGAAGATTGTCCTGTGCTTCTAGCTAAGATTCAGGAAAGACTAGGATGTCAACAAAACCTGCAAGGGAAATTGATATACATTGAACCTCATGGAGATGACCCTAGAGTGGATTTTATAACCAGAGCAGGTGCTATTATAGGAGAAGACAGATTGACCCAAGGGAAGATTATAGAAGACTTAGGAATCAGGAAAGCTATAGATAAGACATAAATGTTTGATGCAAAGAAAAAAAGACAAATGTTTGAGGAAGCAAGAAATGAATTCAGAGGAGACCAAGGTTCCTCATCAAAGATGAGACCACAAGTGAGATAATATGGAATGACTCTGGCATTTTATCAGTCTCATGGAAGTTCTATATACTTGTATTAAGTTGATTTGGATGAGAGTGATGTACAAGAGTTACAAAATTTAATAAGACAATATGAGATAGGAAAGATAGACCCCTTATTGAATAGGGAAGTACACCAAATTGGTAAGAAAAGAAGGACAAATAAGGAATTACATTTGAATTCTCAAATAGGAGAGTATGAGATATATTATGTAGTCCTCAACTTAGGGTCAGAGGTCAATGTCATGACGAAGCAAACCTGGGCATTGATGGGAAAACCAAAGTTAATATATTCCCCTATCAGGCTTAGGATGGCCAATCAAGAAGTTGTAACTCCATTTGGCAGACTGGAACATGTCCATGTGGACATCGACGTTGTAAGAACGTTTGCAGATTTTGAGGTAATTCAAATAGTTGATGATAGTTGTCCTTTCCCCGTGCTATTAGGAATTGATTGGGATTTCAATAATTCCACTATGGTTGATTTGAAGAAAATACGTATGACTTTTTAAAGGGATGGCCTTAGGGTCATCACACCTTTAGATCCAGATGAAGGTCAACAGTACACAAAACCTATCAGAGAAGAAGACCATGCATATGCACTAGAAAACATATACAAGTTAATAGCCAAACAACATGATTAGATTAATCCTACAGTCGATGGGAACCTAAGATGCCGAAGTGATAGCGTGTGTTCATCAGACTCAGAAGAAGAACTAGAGAACTAGAAAAATAAAATGTATGAAGTATCTACAAGAAGATATGCTATATTAACCAGAGACGTTCACTGGATTGGCACAACAGTAAGCAACTTACCCACCTTTGATGGTATGAATCCTTTAGAAACCTTCTTGTCAGACTTTGAAGAAAGTGCACTAGTACAACAAATATTATTGGCAATGGATGAGGCCCTAAAAGCCACACCAACAAGATGGTGGGGGACACATAAACACAACATTACAGAATGGGTACAATGTCGTACACTGATGACAATGAGGTTCTTAGAACAAGTAGAAAGTTGCGAAGTAAGGTGCACCGATCGAAGCTACCCAAAGGACCATGTGTGAAGATGCGAAGAGGCCTGGAGAAACATTACACAAGAGCAATGGGTGCACAAATTCATTAACATGCTGGACACAACCCCTGTCAATTGGTACCTTCAAGAAGAGTTGTGCCTTGTCACTACAGATTGGAAAGGTATGACTCAGAATTTTGTAACCACCTTCTTATTTGAAATTCAATATCCTTCAGTGGATCAAGCATTATAGATTGTAATACATAAATAATTTGAAGAGGCATCTAGCCTCTCTTTAGAGAAATAAGAGGACGAATGGGCTGTGCTTCTCTAGAAATTGCAAGGCTGTTACAACATTAATGTTGATGAAGATGATGATCCTAGGAAGTTGAACATCGCAGAAACAGAAGGACAAAGGGATGTGGAAGGACCAAGAGTTTAGTTACCATTCATTGGAAATCCAATCAAGATTAATAAAGTCAATATTGGAACAAAATAGACACCGAAGCTTGCAAATGTCAAAGATTATTGGGATGTTGCTACCATTGACAAAATTAAAGAGTTACTGCATGAATATCAAGACGTGTTTCTGACCAAGTTCACTGATATGAAGGGCATTAAAGGGCCTATGGGAGAAATGAGGATCCCTTTAAAGCCAAATTCTAGACCATTCAAATAGAGACCATATAGACTGAACCCTAAATATAAGGAAAAAGTGAAAATTGAGCTTGAAAGAATGTTGGAAGCAGTGATTATAGAAGTTGTGGAAGAGTCATAGTGGATTAGCCCTATGTTGGAAAAAGACAAGAAGATGGGAGATATTAGGATATGCATAAATCTCAGGAAGCTGAATGATGCTTGTTTGCATGACCCCTTCCCTACACCATTCACTGACGAAGTGTTAGATAGTGTGGGAGGCCAAGAGGTATATTGTTTTACAGATGGATTTTCAGGATACCATGAGATCCATATTACCAAGGAAGATTTACATAAGACCACATTTGCAACAAAATGGGGATCCTACCAATATACAGTGATGCCATTCAGATTGAAGAATGCCCCAACCATCTTTTCCAGGGTGGTGGTCGAAGCATTTAAGGAATTTCTACATAAATTTTTAGAAGCATATTTTGATGATTGGACTATTTTTCGTTTATTGAAAAATCATATTGAATGTCTAAGGCTAATGTTGGATAAATGCAGGTAGTGTCAAATTTCCTTAAACCCGAATAAATGCATTTTCTTTTCACCATTTGGATTTTTGTTAGGTCATATTGTATGTAAGCAAGGATTGCTGGTAGATCCATCCAAGATCACCATTATAGTTGATCTACCCCCTCCTACTTTAGTTAAGAAGCTATGCATTGCGTTGGGACACACATGATACTACATGAAATTCATTAAAGGTTATGCTCAGATTACAACACCTGTGGAAAAGATGTTGAAGAAGGATTGTCAATTTAGTTGGACAGAAGAATGCCAACAGAGCTTCGACACACTGAAACAAAAAATGGTTACTGTGCCTATTCTGGTTTTCCCAAACTGGACCAAGGAGTTTCATGCGCATGTCGATGCATCTTACATTGTTTTAGGAGCAGTGTTATCACAACCTGGATAAGGATATATTGACCACTCATTAGCCTTTGCTAGCAGGAAGCTATCAACTATTGAAATTAATTACACCACCACTGAGCGAGAAGGGTTAGCCATGGTGTATGCATTGTAGAATTTTCTCCACTACTTGTTGGGAGGACACTTTAAAATGTTTACTGATCACTCCACGCTGAAATACCTAGTCAACAAGCCAGTGTTGGGGGGAAGAATATGCAGATGGATTCTGCTATTTCAGAAGTATGATTTTGAGATCATAGTAAAGCCAGGGAGAATTAAAAAAGGTCCTGACCACTTGTCAAGGTTGGAACATGGAGAAGAGTTGACTAGTTTGGAGGATGCACTACCAGATGCACAACTACTTTCCATCAGAAAGATTGATTAACACTTCACCAAGATAGTCCAGTTCCTATCAAGAGGAATGGCACCTAGTGAGTATACAATTTCCCAAAAGAAACAACTAGTAGTGCACACTGTTGACTTCTCATTTATAGCTGGACATCTATACAAGATGGGACCTGATGAGATATTGAGAAGATGTGTTATGGAGGCAAAGCAACCAATGATCCTTGTAAAATCTCATGAAGGCATCACAGGAAGGCATTATGCAAGAAAAGAAATTGTGCAGAAGGTTCTAAGAGCTATCCTTTGGTGTCTTACCTTACATAGAGATGCTAAAGAATACTTAAGAGCCTACTATGTATGCCAAAGAGTTGGGAAACCATACAGAAGAGATGAAATGCCATTAGCACCACAACTGAACCTACGATCATTTGATAAATGGGCCATTGATTTCATTGGACCTATAAACCCACTAGGAAAGTGTATAGGTGCAAGGTACATAATTACTGCGACAGAGTACTTAACTAGATGGGCCGAAGCAAGAGTAGTCAAAGACTGTAGTGCAACTACAACTGCATACTTCATATTTGATGACATCATAACTAGGTTTGGATGCCCAAAGATATTTATGAGTGATCAAGGTACACATTTAATCAATAAGACAGTTGAAGCCTTGATTGAATAATTTGCAGTCCACCATCAGAAGAGCACACTGTACCATCCGCAAGCAAATGGGGCAGTTGAAGCATTCAACAAGATTTTGGAAACAACACTAACCAAGATTTGTAGTGTGAACAAGGATGATTGGGATTTAAGAGTTCCAAAAACATCATGGGCCTATAGAACCACTTGCAAGAAGTTGAAAATGCAGACACCTTTTAAGTTGGTATATGGTCTTGAAGTTGTTGTTCCAATGGAATATTTGATACCAAGCCTAAGAATTGCTTCTTTTACAGATATGGATGACCCTATAGTTGTTCAAGAGAGGATGGTACATCTGATTGAATTAGAGGAAGATAGATTGATTGCAGTATTCCATCAGTAGGTTCAGAAGGAAAGAGAGAAAGCCTACCATGACAGGCACATCAGGAAGAAGGCATTTAAACAAGATGATCTAGTCCTGATATATGAAAGTAATTTCATCAAACATCCTTGGAAGTTCAAAACGCATTGGCTAGCGCCATACGAGATCTCTTATTTTATTGAGGGAGGAGCTGCGCAATTGAAGATGTTCAATGGAAAATGGAAGGAAGGTTTGGTGAATGAGAGTCGGCTAAAGTTTTACTATGACAACCAGTTGCCTCACAACTCTCAGTAGAAGCATAAAGAAAAGGGTCTAGGTAGCAGGTGCAGTTGAAACTAGGTACCAGACACAGAAAAGACAGTCTACACAAAGAAGGAGAGGAGGCAAAGAGAAGAACATAGAGGCTGCACTGTGCAGTCTGAATTCAAAGTAAAATAGGAAGCTGATATCTGAAGTTCCTCAGGACGAGTCATAGGTGAGTGTTGGGGGCCTGTTGGCCCTTGTTTATGGAAGAAAGAAAATATCAAGGAAGAAAAGGGAGAATGAGAACTTCATAGAAGACATAGTGACTTATACTGGGTCAAAGTGAGCAAAAGAGCAGAAAATACAGAGTGAAGTAAGTTGTTGGATGAGGAGATCGGGAATGATAGATAAGCAAGAAATAAGGATTGTGGACAATTCAACGAGCAGAAAAATCCACCGTTGGATGCTTTGGAGCACCACGCGAGAAGGAAGGAAAGATAGGCTGGCGAAGCCCTGAAAATATGGGTTAGTTGACCTAGGGTTTTAGACACCTAGGGTTTTGGTATGTAGAGTTTTGGACACCTAGGTTTCTGCCTAAGGATGTTAGTGAGTAATTGTAATGTATAAATAAAGGTCATGAGGTCCTAGTTTGGGTTGGTATGATATTATTTTCAATCTAGTGGTATTGTTTTTATGAGATATTATTGTTGGGTTTGGAAGAAGTGTTAAGTGTGAGAGCCTTCTGGTATTGTAAGATCTTCAACTGGGTGCGAATAGAAACCCTACAGCTGGGTGTGTAGGGAGGGGAGAGAGAGAGGAGAAGAGAAGAGATTCGCTAGCTAAGAGCACAAACGAGAACTGTATGCTTCAACTTAATATATTATAAAGCACAATTATGTGGACGTAGCCCTAGAGAGAGGGTGAACCACATATATTTTGTGTTATGTGTGATTAATATTTTGTCTCTGTCATTAATATATTGTGATTGCATTGCTGTGTTAGATTTGATAAGTAGATGTGTAGAGTAGAGGTAAGTTTATAAGTGATATATGAGTGTTACGTTTCCCTTGTGTTAGATACACTTGATATTTCCCTTGGTTTTAGACATCTCTGTCCCGCAACTCCCTCATAACTACTTCGGGTGAGACTGCATCTACTTCGCGGGTGTTGCTGAAAGGGCCAATAGTTAGGGCTTGTTGCTGCACTCTTGGAGCTGAACCCTAGGTCTGCCCCTGTTCCAATACTTCTTCTATTTTTCCCAAAATTGGCCTGCGCCAATAGGCCCCCAACACTGACATCGTGAATCGTCCCAAGTTACTCACGGACTCCAACATCTTTCAATGCATATGTCATTGCTTCATACATCTCTATTATCCACTGGAATTACTCCTGAGCTTGGATGCTCTTCTCCGTCATGGCCTCTACTTCCTAAATGGTGACTGGAGATCTTAATATCTCTCCCCCCTCCAAGCCTATCTACTCTATGCTCAATTTCATTGTGTCAATATCGATGACCATCTATTCTTCCTTCTCCTGCAAGGGCTCCAACTAAGCATGTCTTTCCATCTTCTGTGCGTGCACCACTTTTTCCTTTGCCTCTAGGCTCTTCATCTCTACGTCCATCTTGATCTTCTTTGGAAGTGACATTGTCTTTTTTCATTGCTTTACATTTTCCATTGTTGCATGAAATTTTTCTTCCTTCCATTGCAACTCTTGTAGGCTCCCATCCTCTAAGAGCTATGTCCACAGTTGGGCGCTCTTTTCCCACAACTGTGTCATTCTATGTATATTCTATGCGATGTTCTCTATAGATGTTGTTGCATCCTTCTCTCTTTGTGCTCTGACTTCTGGAGGAGTAGTAGGTACTGCATGCTCCTCCAACTCCTTTATATGTTCCTTATACTGCTCCATAACCTATGCTATTTTCCTTATCTTCTCTTCTAAAGATGCTCCCTATGATTCTTCACTATCTAAGATGGCTTGAAATACTACATTTACCTACTTCTCCATCTCGTTGAATTTTTGTTGTGTTATCTTCTTCAATTTCCTTGCTTGGCTATTTGCCTCCTTGAGTGAGGTGTTGTCTTCCTGCGCCAACTGTAAGTTCGTTGCATCAGACCTTTCCCTGGACAGAATATCTTGTGCAAAACTAACCTGTAATTTATACAGTGCCTTTGTTGGAATCTTGGGCAAAGCGAAGTCCAATGTATCAATGTATTTTAAGGGATTTCGTGTTTTCTCCTCATCAAAAAATAACATATTAGGTGTTATGATGAAGTTCACACTCCCCTGCACCATGATTTTCATTGTCTCTCCAGCAGGTGTTCCTTTTCTACCCTTCATTGGTTTATCATTTTGTTGCTACTCTGCCCTGATATTGAACTGATCCAGTGTAGTTTTCACTTCCTATATCTGCTCCAAAATCGATTCCCCATGATTCTCATCATTCTCCCATACTTCTGACAGTCGATCTTCAACTTTGGTGGCTATCATCTCCACATCGTCTGTTGTAAGTGATGTTTGCATTGGAGTTTTGTGGGCCTTCACTTTCTTTCTGGAGCCACCTGATTGCTTCCCTATTCTCTTATTTTGGGTGTATTATGGATTAGATGCCTCTGGCATCTATGTATCCATGTGTGCATCATGCCCAATTTCTTCGTCCACAGGTTTCTCTTGTGTTTCTGTTCTTATTTCTTCTTCATGCACTTGCTCTGTTGTTTCCCTTGGTGCCTGCTCCATGTGCAGTTGATCCCATGTAGAACCACACTGTAATTTATTCTGTGACCTTATTTTATTTTGAATAGGGATTATTTTCTCCACTGGAATGTGTGTCATCTTCTTCTTTTTACTTGTGCCATTCCTTCTTGTCTACTACGCGGGGACTATTCTACTCTGTGTCTGAGCTTATACTTCTAGCGTTGTTTTTGGGATCATTATACTTTCCACTCCTCATGCCACTCCTTGACCTCCATATGGATGTCTTGTGTTGTCACGCAGTAACTCAATTGTAGCTACTCCTTCGTTGGATCCCTATTTACCTATAGCTACATGTTATGGCGTGATGCTTGGAAATTTTCTATCTATCCAAACTCTTGGATAGCTTGTGGGGAAATCGTCCATGTGTCTGCCAACCTGTTTTGGGTCTTCGTCAAATACAGACCGAATACATCATTGTTTTTTTTCTTTTCCTTTGGGTCTGTTGTGCTTATAAGCGACATGTAGCAGACAATGCCACACTTTCCTGTCCTCTGCAGGAACAGATTCTATGTTGGTTCTTTCCATACTACCAATGCAATGGGATGAGTAACCACGAGTAGTGGAACTCATAACCCCAATCCTGCATGTCCTTGCAATCCTCCAAGAATGCGTTAAGTAGACAATGGGGCCCAACTCATTGAGCTCCCCTTCGTGCACTGTGCTGCAACTACTACCACTCCTGCTGGTACTTCCTCCTTTCTTCACTTGTGCATTAATTTTCTACCTAACAACCTTCTCGCAAAAATCATTGCAGGATCGGTGATGTCACTGATCCTGATTCCCCTGTTACCTCTCTCCATGCCATACTTTTCCTTGATTACTTTGGAGATGGATTTTCCTTTCATTTTTTCCTCTAAGTACTGCACTGGCTTCTCCCCATCCATGGGTAGGCCCGTGATTGTTGTGATCAAATCAACGTTGATAGGCAATGGCTTATTGATGCATATAATTCCTCCATGTACCCTTTCTAGGAGTTTCTTCACACATCCATTGATGTGTTTACCACACCTAAAGTGAGGTATATCTAGTAAATGCATTATTCTAGTGTTGTAGAGCCCTATGATCTATTTCTCAGGCTCCAACAGTGGCACGCTTGATGGGTCCTCTCCCCTTCTCTCGAAATAGTTTTGTGGCACCAAATTTGGGAATTTGACTACATCTTCTACATCATGATCAGATTATTTGATGGTATCTAATCCTCCCACGATCTCATCCTCATCCTTCATTCCATCAAGGATCTTTGGCATGACGATTTCCAATTCCTCATGTGTGCATGATATTCCTTGCACACTGCACTCAGCTGGCGCCTTCTTCTCCCCTTGCAGAAAAGATACCTTGACCTATGCTATGCCATGACACTATGTTTCATGATCTACTTCTACCTCTAGGCCTTACTGCATTGAAACTATGGCTTGTTTTCCCTGTTGTGTCCCTTTTCCCCTAGACACATCATATTCTATTCTCTTTGCATCCTCCTCCGACTGTCGGGCCTCCTATGCTGGGTTTTGTTCCTCCTCCACATCTGTGGTAGTAGGCTCATACAACGATGTGTGAATATCATCCACATCCACTACTGTGAGAATATATTTCATCCCTTTTTGTGTCACTCGAGCACTACTTCTCGTGTTTCACCTGTTCCTCTTCGACACTCTGATTCTCGGTGGCGACATCATGCTGAAATTTGAATTGTTGACCACAAATATCCACTTGTTTTTATCACTTCTCATCCTATTGCAATCAAATCTCGCTCTTCATTCTTCTCCTTAGTGGAACAAAATGCAAATGACCACATTTCCCCCCTTTTTTGACTTTATAGCGGGACGATGAAATGAAAGTTGTTTCTCACTAACATTTTTCTCTTTTTCTCTTTTTTCATGCGTGCTCCACTTTTACACTCGTAAACTATTTCTCAGTGAGCAGTGTTTTCAACACTAGTTTTTCTACGGCACACTTGTTAATGCTAGCAATTCTATTACATCAGCAAATATAATTTTCTCCTATCTTTTTGTCTTTTTGTTACGTTTCTTCTTTTTATGGATTTTTGTCTTTTTCTTTTAACATCTACTATAAACAATATGTACAATCATACCTTCTCTCTTTCGTTTCACCTCAGGTTGTTAGGTTGACTATCTTGATACAGTTTCAGTCGACTTCCATTTACTAATCCTCTTAAATTCTTCCTAGAAAGATCTTTCAGTTACACGACACCTCCATTTGTGATGGCATCTACTTGATAAGGCCCTAACCAATGCATTTTGAACTTCCCAGGGTGCTTTAGATACCTACTGTCATAGAATAGAACTAGATCTCCTTCTTTAAATATTTTCTTCTTTATGTTCCTATCATGCCAAGATTTTTTCTTTGCTTTCTGTACTTCCTGGTGAAAGCCTGCTAAAATTATGTCTTCTTCCAGCTCGATCATTTGATCCAATATTTCATGCACAACACCTTCTTTTGTCATGTTCGTGATTGATGCAATGCACCGACTAGGTATTAAATAATACAATGGAAACACTGCTTCCTTCCCATACACCATTCTGAATGGTGTCTGTCCTATAATCTTTTGGCATGTAGTTCTGTAAGCCCATAATACTGTTGATACCTTCAAATCCCAATCATCCCTATTCACATTGCAAATATTTGTCAGTGCATTCTCTAGAATCTTGTTAAAAGATTCTATTGTACCATTTTCATTAAATCATTTTGTCATAGCTATGATTATATTGTTAATAAAGTGAGTTCCCTGATCACTCAAAAAATTTCTAGGACATCCAAATCTGGTCGCCATGTTCTGAAAGAGAAATTGCGCTACAGCTTCTGCACTGCAATCCCTCACTAGAGTTGCTTATGCCCACCTGGTTAAATATTATGTTGTAGTGATGATGTATCTGGCTCCTGATCTCTTTGTTGGTTGATTAATCATTCCAATGAAATCCATAGCCCATTTATCAAAACCTTCTAAAGTTACTTGGGGCATAAGTGGCATTTCATCCCTTCTGGATGGTTTCCCCACCCTCTGATAGACATCACAGGTCTAACATTATTCCTTTGTGTTTGTATGTACTCCAGGCCACCATAATCCTGCACGCAACACCTTTTGTATTGTATGCTTTCTTGAATAATGCCCTCCAACTATCCCTTCATGTGGTTCTGCTAGCACCATGGAGCATTCATGTTACATCACACATCTTCTTAGAATTTAATCTGCACCTAACTTGTATAAATGGCATGCAATTAGTTGATAGTCTGCAATGCGCACTACCAACTATTTTTCTGTGAAACATGAAATTCCTTGGCAGCTATTCCTGTGCTAAAAAATCCAATAATGTCATCAAAATAATCATCAACAATCTGAACATAAAATAAGTTAGCATCAAGAAAATTATCCTCCAAGTTCTTTGGCTCCTCTCCATTAGTAATTCTTTATATATGATCTAGTCCTGCATTCAACTTCCCTGGTTTTACTATGATTTCAAAATCATGTTCCTGAAACAATAAAAACCATTTACAGATCCTTCCCCCCAAAACTGGCTTATTAACTATGCACTTCAACGCAAAATCATAAGTAAACATCTTAAAATGTTGACCCAATAAATAGTGTCTGAACTTTTGTAAGGGATATACCATATCCAAACCTTCTCTTTATATAGTATTATTGTTCTTCTTAGACTCAGATAAATTTCTACTAGAAAAATGTATTGGGTGATCAATGTCTACTTCACCTAGTTGTGCCAAAACTGCTCCAAGTGCATTGGATAAAGCCTCAACATGCACATGAAATTCTTTTGTCCAATCTAGAAAGGTCAAACTTGGTGTTGTCACCATCTTCTCCTTCAATATGTCCAAGCTCTCTTGGCATTCATCATTCCATTGAAACCTAATGTATTTCTTTAGTATCTTATCCATGGGCATAGTAATATTTTCATAGCCCTTTATAAATTTATTGTAGTATCTTGTGTGGCCCAATGTTTCTCTCAATTGACACACTAACTTTGGTGGTGGAAAATTGACAATAAAAACAATATTTGTCAGGTCTAATATAAAGCCCTATTTGCATACAATGTGTCCAATTAGGATTCCAAATGATGTGTTGAATATACATTTCCTAATGTTCAAGGAAATTAGACATTGCCTACATCTCTCTAACATTAATGTCACAATTTCTACATGGTCCTTCAATAAACTGAATATTGTCCAATCATCCATATCAATTATAAAAATTTATGGACAAAATCCTTGAATGCAGCTACTACTACTCTAGAAAATATTGTTGGTGCATTCATTAAACCAAATGGAATTATTGTGTACTGATATGACCCTCACTCTATTGGAAATGTGGTTTTGTACCTATCCCCTGAAGCAATTATGTTTTGATGGTAACCTGAAAATCAATCTGTGAAGGAGTAGATTTTTGTTCCTCCCACATTCTCTAAAAATTCATATGTAAATGGAGTAGGAAAAGGATCATGCAAGCATGCATCATTTAACTCTTTTCCTAGACCACCATTGGACTAATCCACTTTGACTCTTCCATAGGCTCCATGATTCCTGAATCTAGCATTATGTCAATGTCTACCTTAACCTTCTGCTTATAGATGGGGTTTAATTTATATGGTCTTTGTATCACTGGTCTTGCATCTGGTCTGAGGGGTATATTGATCTCTCCAAGTTCTCCTGCTACCCCTTTCATCTCTGAAAATGTGGCTGGGAATAAGTCATTATATTCACATAGTAATTCAATTATTTTTTCCATTGTCTCACTATCCCAGTAATCTCCAATGTTGGTTATCTCAGGTTTCTCTTCAGTACCAATATTGACTTTTTTAATCTTCATAGGTGCAGTGAATTATTCTTATTGTAACTAAGTTCCTTATAACCCTCTTTATCCTTCCCCTTATACCATCTATATGTCACGTGGGTTGTGTTCTACTTCTTTATCCTCTGCAACTTGATAACAATAAACTAATTGTTCAAGTGTTTATTTTCTTTAATCCATATCTATATTCACTGTATGTACCACATATTATTCAAATATATTCCTTTTCATCCTCTGTAATGCTAGATCGACCCATGTATTCTCACTTTCAAATGCAAAGGTCCTAAGAAATTTTTGTTGCACTATGCCCCAACTCACAGTTTCTCTACGTAGTTCCTTCTCCTTGTACCAATTACTAGTAATTCCCTCCAATGTATGAATAAAGTAATGCGTCTATTCCCCTGGTGGTACCAATATCTATTTAGTGATACAATCATTTATATGATTTATTTGGTTCCCTCTTCCATCATACTTCTGTAAGGGTCTATCCTACTGACTCCTACCGAATCTTATGTGCATCAATCGCTTACACTGATACCAATCTTGAATTACCTCCTTATGTGCACCCCACCATCATGTAGGTGTGTCCATTAGTGCTATATCCAAAACTAGTAATATATGACAATCCAAAACCTTTATTCAAACTCTGTCAGGAATTTTTCTAAATTTTCCTCTTTAGTAAATGTAATAAACTATCTTACTTCTGGCCCAACCCATGTTACCATGCATGTAACTCTGGCACACCTCCTAGTAGAGACTTCATGAAATATTTTGTTACAATTTTCTACTCCAGTATCTAAATCTGACATATTGTAATTGATAATCCTCCAACTAAGTAATCCATCTACAGTTGGATTCACATAGTCTTCTTCTCGCGCAATAGTTCTATACAACTTGTTTACATCATCCCCTAGAACATTGACAGGCACATGTTCTACATATCTTTCACAATCCGAGGGATCAAAAGGTGCTACTACCCTAAAGTTCCCAACTTCAAATATCATCTTTCTAGTATTCAAGTTAACTATAGCTTGATTATCAAAGGCCCAATCAATTGTCAATATCTCAATAGTGTTGGAAATGGTATAGACTCATCCACCATATCCATTACTTCAAAATTTGTTGTGGTACACACACCATCTAGATCCACTAGTGTATTCTTCAATCTACCTATGTGAATCACTCTTTGCTGGTTTTCTAAATTCAATTGTATATTGGAATACCCTAATGTACGTTCTCCCATTGCTTCACAAGTCTTCTTTGGAAAAATCTTAACATCTGATCCTAAGTCTAGGATAACATTTCTCTTATTAAAGTCTCCTATGTTTGCATTCAATCTGAACCCTCTACTGGTTCTTTTCTATCTATGAACTTTATTAATCTTCTTAGGTTCTATTCCTACCCCTTATTATATCCTATAATTCTCAAGCATATTTTTAAACAAATCCATGCAATTCTTATCATTAAGTAATTTAAAGAAAGATTCCATGAAATTCTTTAAGTTAGTTACTTTCTCTATTTTCTCTCCTTTGTAATTATGATCCAAAGACTAAGGGATATCAAAAATAGGAGTATCATACCTCAGAACAGTGTTTTATGTGGCTTCTTCATTCTTATTCAAAAAATCCTTCTTTGCTTCCTTGAAAGTCTACTTTTCCTTCTTTGCATAAAACTATTGATGTGGCTAAGTGTTCTTATGAATCCAACATAGAGATTCCTTCTTCTGATCCTATGCATTTGATCCTACCTTCACTCCTCCTCTAGTCACTATATTTATGTTCCTCCTAGGATCCATTATTTATGTAACAATCCACAAAACATTCTGGTTATTTAGATTTCTCTTCTTCTGAATCCTTTTCATTAACTTGGGGCACTCTTATGTCACATGGTCTATTGCGCGAGAGTACATACATGTTGTTGGTTGAGGAAAGTCTCTGGCATAGTGTCCTTCCTATTGAAAATTATGGTAGGTAATATGCCCTCTTCCTCTTCCCATTCCTCCTCTTCCTCTGCATATGAATCCTCCTTTGTTCCCATGTGGATCCATTTTCTATTGATGATACTTTGGCACCTAATTATACTGCGGGTTTTGTTGAAAATGTGGAACTGCTTGCAATTGTTGTGCATTGCCAAAATTTGGCGTAGTATGTCCTACAATCAAATCATCCTACATCCTCTATGCATCTGAGGTTCTTTCCTTCATTAACTCTAGAGTTCTACAATTTTTCTCTTCATGGCCTACTGATTTACAAAAGTTACAGAAAGTACTCTTCAGTTCTGTCTTGTACTTCTGCATCATAGGGAATTGATAAGGATCATTCCCATGTGTCTTGAATATTTCACACCAAGGCCCTCCTGTAGGCAAAGGGTTTGGTATTCCTACTCCTAGATACTGTGAAAATGTCAGACACTCATTCTTGTGATTTCCCTCTGATCTGCACAAAGTACACCATACTGCTTCACTTTTCTGCCTACTCTTATTCTAGTTTAATTGCATTGTCAAGTTCTTCAGGTATTCCTTCAACTCCTCTATAGCTGGATCTATCTATTTATATTGATTCTCCTCTAACTACATCATTGCTTGTAGTGCCTCTATCTGGTTTTGAAATTTTTTCTATCTGAATGGATATTTGAAATGCAGTAACAAATAATTTATAAACAACTGTCTATGTTGCATGTCAGAAATGGGATACTTCAATTTACCTTTTAATGTCTTCAATGTTTGATCGATTTCCCATACTGATTCTCCTTGTTTTTGTCTAACCTCAATCATCTCATTCATAAACTGATCCTTTGATTTTTTCCTCTGAAACTTCGTGATGAGTGCCTTCTTGATCTCTTCTACTGCTCCTAGTGCACCCTGTGGATTGTTTACTGCTAGACTCATATACCAATCCAATGCACAGTTTCTAAATTTTATTGCTAACTATGCTACTTTTGTTTCCTCATCAGTGACTCTTTCCACTTCCCATATTCTCTCACACACAAGATAGGTGATTCCCTGGGTCTTCTAATCCATCCCCATGAAACTACGATAATCTTATCATTGGATCTATGCCTGCCATTTTACAATGTGTTGTTCCTATTTTTCATGGTACTACTATTTGTGTACCATTGTTAGGACTTGAGCTCCCATTGGTGTTTCTACTAGTACGTCCACTTGTACCACTACCTTTACTACTACTGGTACTTCCACTTGTACCCTCACTTATATTCTAATCTCCTAGATTCTTCTAGCCATCAGTCGTTGGTTCTCTAAACAACTCTTTCTTTGTTGATGTGTTAATCATACATGCGGTTGTAGGTTCTACACTGATTCAGATCTGGAAAGGGGTATCTGCTTCCTCATTAGATCCCGCTCCTCTAGTCTTTCTTTCATATTTGGCACACAGTACTTCTTCAATGTTCTCCACAACATGGATATCCTCTACATATTCCTCATCACTCTCCAAGCCTTCCCTCTCGGATACTGCTCTTTTCTTCCTATTAAGCTTATATTGGTAGGGTCTTCCACTGCGCATCGTTCTTTCCTTCTACATAATTTCCTAGATCACCTCTTTATGCATCATAATAGGATATTTATCATTACTGTGCTCTTCTCTAACAATTTCTCCCTCTATATCATACCTTCCTAAATGTTTCCCCTAACTCCCCCATGCACACAAGGTAGTTTAGTTGTCTGATTCCATAGTTAATACCCCTTTATCATGCAATAATCTCTTTATCAAAGTGTACAACGATGTGATGTACCTTCCCCTTGGGCCCTTAAGAAACTCTTTCTCTTATACAATGCAATACTTCGATGTATCGACTACAAACTCAATTATATACCCCAATCCAATGTTGTCTAGCTAGAAATCTATTGCCTGCATGAATTGAATTTATTATTCACACTTTTCAACCTCAGGATACTTTCTTCTGTCCACTCCACTGATCTAAACCTATTTTTCAGATGGATATATTTAAACCATTTTAACCACTTATTTAATAGTGTGGGAAACTCACTAAAGAAACTCTTGTGTATTTCACTGACTACGTATATGTCCAAATATTGTCTTGGATTAAACCTAGAGATTCTATTATCTTTATGGGAAAACTCTAGTTCCTGAACTATTAAGCATATTTCGATATCCACTTTCGTTGGGTTCCAACCTACAAACATCCCCTTTCTTAATCCTTCATGCTATACTACGTGATACATCCCCCTCGATATAATATTCTGAGTTCCAACCAACAATAGAACCATTATTGGGTTTATTATGGGCTGACCCAAATGCTAACTACAATATTACCAACAAACCCTTATACCAGTGGCCCTTATGGATACCAAAAGGAAACACAGGGCAGGAAGTGAACTGCAGAGTCTCACCCAAGATGGCTTCTATGGGTGGCCGCAGGACTCAGATGTCTACAACCTAGGGATGGGATGTGTTTCTCTCAGAGGCATTTAACCTACTTATTTTCAACATTCAAACCCTCATTATATCTCATTATAAACCACTGTCATAGATATTCTAATAGGACTTCATTAACCATTAGAAATGCATCTCTTCAATGACAATCATTTATTTACTGGAACACAATATTATGATCTAAACACTAGCTAACATTCATTTATTTAGTGTTATTTTGTAGATTCCATTAGCTTATTCTTACTGCACAATGTTCATTCCTTTATCATATACCATATTCATCATTAAAACTCATTAAAGAAAATACAATCATATACATTGCATACTATCACATAAAACACATATATAACATGGTTCACCTCCCCTGCACCTACATCCACAAAGAAAGGCAGGAAGTATACGGTGAGGGCGAAAGGAACGACCGTCAAAAGCAGTCAACATGGTTGGAGACTAAGAAAGATTCGGAGAGCCGAGGGATTTCCAACAGACCAGGGACATCACACATGTTGCAGTGCCTTCATAAAAAACAATACGCTTGATGGTATAATTCGAGTAACCCATGTGGATTTGGAATGCTACATGGTAAGGCAAGTGAGGCTTCACATCTATGACATCAAAATTCATAACTTTTGAGACACTAGGATATAGAGATCCTAACGTAGATAGAAATAAATTCCTCTGTGAAGTACACGTTTGGAGTACCTCCAAATATGACATTGCATAAGGGGTTTGACCTTGGTCCTTAACAATAGAGTAATTATGGGTGGCTCTAGAATTAGGATTGTGGGTAGAGCGTTTGAGTACTACTTTTGGAATATTTTTTGTATGCACATATGTGCATATCTATGACTCAAAAATATAGGACATCCAGGATCGAGGAGAACAAAAATGTCACAAGTAAGAAACCTCCATATTCTTAGATATTTGGATATCCTAAAAACACAAAACCCCTTAAAAATACATAAATCCATAAAACTTTGGGGCCTCCAAAAAATCTGAAATTCGTAAAAATTTAGGGCTTCATAAGAATTTAGAAATCTCTAAAAATATGGGACCTCCTAAAAATTTGGAATTCAATAAAAATCTAGGACCTCCTCAAAATATGGATATCTGAGATATTGTAGCATATATGACCATTCATTGCATCTAGTCCATCCTAGTCATATGGCCCATATTTTCTCATCTGGGTTCAACCAGGTATTTTTCCCATCTGAGGACATCTAGATCCTAATATATGTAGAACCTGAGACCCCATCCGACATATGGATATAGTAGAAAGCCAAGAAAACTCCAACCAATTTATTCCTTGAATCCAGATCCAGTCACCTTCTCGGTCAACATGCGGTCACTTGCCCTAAGCTCATATCCATATTCCTAGTTCACACACAATATCATGTTTTTCAATGTGGATCCAAGTGACACATAATCTACCACGTCACTAGAACACCACGATAGTATAAAACTTTCTAAGTCCATAAATTTGTGTTTGGAACTCAGAATGAGAAAACATTTATATCACCATAAATCTCTTGATGAGTAGAATATGGTGGTGACCGTAAAATTAGGGAATTATGTGAAAGAGTGAATAATTTTTTTAATAATCCATAAATCCTTATTTGTTCACTCCTTTAATCCCTTATTTTTCTCAAACTCATGGTCATTAGGTTTAAACACTATAAGATTAAGTTCAGATTGTCAGTTATGTGTGGATTTCCCTTTTCAAACTTAAATAATATGAAAAACATTTCTCATAGGTTAAATTGAATTCAAACTAATAATAATTTTCAAATGAGAAACTCGAAAAACCTGTTCAAATGAGAATTCAAAAAACTCCTGAAAAACTTCAACATAAATCAAATCAAACCATATACAAAGATGCATTTAAGTAATTACAACCTGTAAAATAAACAAAATTTGGGTGGGTCCCCATTATTTACAAAAAATAGATAAATAAATGGGGGGGTTGTTGTTTGGATACAACATTTGGAAAATGACAAGGGTTATGCCATTGATCTTAATTGGATTATTATATTATTTTTCATCTAATATCTGAGTACTTAATCTTCCAGATCCATTTTTAGGAATCAAATGACAAATTTTTATGGTCCAAACCTTACTGTGGAGAAATATTATATATTCTACACATTGATACCTTTCCTATGGTGCGAGAATCACCTCAGTATAAGTTCATATGTGAAAGTTACACCTCCCACAAGTTGACCTACGATATTGATCACCATGGTGCGATTGGATGCCACGTGAGCCCTCATTACTTAAAAATGTGGGGATATCCAGGTAGTGGATTTTCTAATAACATTATATAAGGTCCAGCACTTAATATCAATTTAGGGTTGAGGAAGTCAAAACCCAACCCCTATATGGACATCGATATATGTTAAATATTGGGATGCTAGCAGGAGAAGGGGTTCCATTCTATGTTATTATACTTTCTTCCATAGGTGAGAAGATGAACTGGGAGTGGGAAATTAGAGAGCATAATAGAAATCATTAATGTTTTGTAGCATCCTAATAGGCCTCAGGTATTAAGTAACTCCACATAGAGTTCCTTCTCCTTTGTATTTGAATTTTTTCCATACTAAAGAAAAGAGAGAAAAGAAACCTCACCTTCCATATAGGTTTTCTCTCGTAAGGGTTTCCTAAAGAAAATATTTGTGTTATTTTGTGGATGGTGTGTGATTATATTTTATTGTTCTCTATTTTCCAAATCTTATTTATTTCATGCATAAGTAGAAAATTAGTAACTAAATATTTTTCAATCTAAAGGAATTTAACCTTCCTAGTGTAGATTTTAGTTTTATTCATCAAATATATTGTGACGAACTGTTCTAGTAGAATATCCATGGTGGTTTACAGATCAACCATGGAAACAATTCTTATTCTACCACATTTTTTTATGAATAAGGGCTTGGAAAACTTTTGTTATTGATGATGATGATATTTTTTAGGTCTACCCCAACCACCTCACCCTCTAATTTGAAATCTATTCTATTGGGCCTATTATTCCAAGTGGATTATCTTGTTTTTCATATCCTGGTTTTTTTTGTTTGATATTTTCAGTCTATTTAGAAAAATTGGTTTCCATCCTCTTCGTAGCATCAACTAGAAATATTAGAATTTCATTCTTAGAATTAGTTGTGTTGACAATATTGTTCTTAGTTTCGCTCTTGGTTCTAGAAGAGATTTCTTAGTTGAGTCTTCTAGAGGCAATACAATTCTTCTTGAACTTAATGGAAAGTTGTTGGGAAGCTGCAAGGGTTTTAGGATCTTGTTGTATTAAATGAAAATCCATATCTCCATCAAAGGAATCTTAGTAATAAATGAGAATATATTTATCTAGGGGTTTGATATTCTAATTCAACTTCTAAACAATCTAGGTAAACCTCTTCTTGAATTCTTCTATGGTCTCGTTCTCATTCTTCTTTGATGTACTAAGAGTATATATGATATATCTATTGTCCTTTTTATCATCCCATTTTTGCATAGATACATTCTCTAATTCAACAACAATACTAATTCTATAAGCAGTTAAGGAAATGGACCAATAAGTGGCCACTCTCCATTCAAAGGGAAAAGAATATCATTATTACATCATGGTAGGTTATCAGGTAATTTTGTCAACCCTTGGAAAAATTTTTAGTGATAAAGTGTTGAAACAAAATTGTTTCCTTGGAAAGAGGTCAAATTCGCCATGGCCTTCTCAATAATTCCATGGGGATAGAATTGAATATTTGTAAAGTTGAAAGTTCTATATAGCTGAGTGAGCCAATCACACATTATGAATTAACACGATTGAACACTATCACTCTCCAAAATGTATTGGATGTCTTCAATATTGGAAGAGTCCAGGTAGTCTTGAAAGACGAGAGCTCCCTTGACTTTACGAACTCAATATTGAAAGTACTTTTCAGTATCTTGGATGAAAAAAATGGTTCCTTGAGAGGATCCTCTTGTGGAATATCTCTTGAAAATGGGCATGGAATGTGGATTCGCGAGATGAATTTATCCAAAATTCATCTAATTAATCCAAAATCTATTAACTCGGGAAGTGAGCATTCTCCCCAACAATGGTGCAAATATATTATTGCTAAAACTATTTGTAAGGGAAATTCATTCCCTATGAAGGATATCTTAGGGAAGTAAATAGAAAATATGCCCATTGTCACCTCAATGCTCTTGCCTCTACAATTTAAGGTTTGGGTTTATAACCTACGGGGGCTTTTCCTTTGGGGTGAATACTAATTCCTATTGTTGTATTCAGATGGGAGGGAGAAAGGACATGGTTTGAATCAAATTTGAATATCCTCTCTAAAGGGATAACACAAGTTAATTGAAAGAAGACAATACTCAATAAATGCTTGAAAGTGAAAGATTTATTGCAAGTCCATCAATTTTTCAAGTATTGTTACTCATCATTGATACATATGCCAATAAAAAATCAAATGTGCAAGGAATGATATCCAATATAGAATTTTCAAAGTACAATATTCAATATATCATGTGCACAACATATATTTGTTCATCTATTAGCTATTTTTGTGAGCAAATTTGGATGTTGGGAAAGATCATGTTCATAAGATCAATAAAATCTTAGAGTACTCGATGTCCATACATCAATATTCAATGGAGTAGAAAAGCACACAACTAATGTAAATTATTCTTGTTTAAAGGTGAAAATATTTGTGTACTATGTCAATGAAGCATCAAACATATATCCATGACAAATCCTATGGGTAAACTTGGGTATAAAATCAGATAACAATGGACATGTACCAAGATTAAATTCTTTAAATCACGTGTCTAGTTTTATGTACCATAAAATCCCACAACAAACTTAGTAAATAGATTTATAAGTAAAATAAGATCGCGTCCATTCAATCATGAAACCACAATTAGTAATATGTCAACACTATTTATACTGTGAGCATATTCAACCCTCAGAAGCATATTTATTAACTATATTTCATAGTATGCCACCAAGACATTGATTTACTTGTGTCACAAAGATGTAGTGATATGTCTATATCAATAACACATGCCAATAATATTCAAACTTCAACTAAAATAACACGTATCATAAACTCATAATGTGACTGTAAGAGCATGTAGTGAAATTGGCAATTAGACAAACATGAAATAGGGAATGATATGCCCCTCCACAAGATTGTTTGTATGTTTTAGGGTAGTTTTATATGTAGCAAACCTATGAAGCAAGAAATCATGAAAAACACTATTGTAAAGGGAATCCAGTTAACCTCTATTCAATCTTCGTATACCTGCAATTTATTATAGTCAAGGAAAGGAAAACTGACACCAATCAAAGGGTGGCAGAGTTAATCATTTGTATATGGTTTTTTTCCCCTTTACTTCATTGATTTAGTTGATAAGATTACTGGAAGAAAGAATAACTTACAATATTTCTCAAATGAAGTGCACAGAGTAATTCCTTAAACCCTTATACACATACAAATGTATTCATAAATTTCAGAAATATGATAACAAGAAATAAACACATTGAGGCTCAAGAAAAAACTTCCAAGCATGGATATGTAAGTTATCATATCTATTATAATAACATAAAATAGAGATACTACAGAGAATAACAATGAAGCAACACAATACATGAAACCACAAAAACAAAATAATACCTTATTGATAAGAAACAATGTTCACTTTCCTCTTCGAGGGGGAAACCTCCAATAGAGCAGAACTCTATTACAATAACTCTCATGCCTCCTACTCTTACTTATACTAATTCTATATTATAAAGAACCTTTTAGCGAAATATATTTCTAGAAGCAAAATCTTATATTAGGTATTCTTACATTGACTTGTTCATATTTATTAAATAGGCCTTATAAACTAATGTTGACCTTTATTACATGGAAAATATATTATTCTACCTACATGAGGGGTTAGAGAGGTTATGTCCCTAACCTTCCCTCCCCCTTAAAAAAAAGCCTTGTCCTCAATGCTTAAGATGAAGAAATTGTTGCATAATGGTAGCAGGATCCCAAGTGACATCTTCTGGAGTTGTATATTTCAACTGCACTAACACTTCTCGGATGGTGTGCTGACGGAGACGACGCTCATGCTGATACAAAACTACCTGGGGTTGTAAAAAAATGGAACCTTCTTCATCCAACTCATGGAGATAAGTTTGAGTTTGGAACTTAGTTCCAATCACCTTATTTAAGCATGAGACATGAAAAATAGGATGGATCTTAGAATCATTGGGCGGAGCTAACTGGTATGTGACAAGCCCCACACACTTGAGAATGGCATAAGGACCACAAAATTTGGGAGAAAGCTTATGACAATGTTAATCTTTGAGTGAAGTATGAGTATAAGGTTGGAGATGAAGAAACACCTAGTCCCCTTTATCAAATTGATGTTCAGAATGACCTTGGTTGGCTTGCTGCTTCATGTGATTTTGAGCCATCATCAATTTGTTTTTAAGGGTACAGAGAATGGCCTCGCATACTGTAATATTTTTATCTACCTCCTGAACCTTGGAGACACCTAGCATGTATGAAATACATGACAATGTCTTTTGTCCATAGAGTTCTTCAAAAGGAGTCATGTGAGTAGTTGTATGATAATATGTGGTGTACCACCATTCATCTAGTAGTAACCATTAATCCCACCGATGTTGGAGATCAGAGGAAAAACAACTTAAATATGTTTCCAAACACTTGTTGACAATTTTAGTTTGGCCATCAGTCGGGGGATGATAGGAAGTGCTGAGATATAATTGGGTGCCCTGAAGCTTGACCAATTCTTGCCAAAAATTGTTGGTGAACATGGGATTCATGTCAGATACAATAGAATGTGGCATGCCATGAAGTTTGAAGATATTATCCATGAAAACTTGAGCCATCGCGGATGTGGTGAAGGGAATTTAAAGAGAAAAAAAAAAGAGCATATTTGGAAATAAAATCAACCACCACCATGATGATTATCTTGTTGTAGAATTTAGGTATTCCCACAATGTAATCCATATAAATATGCCACCAAATAGAAGGGGGAAATGGAAGGGGTTGGATTGCACCAAGGGATTTGATTGTTTCTCCCTTGATGTGTTCACAAACATCACATTCAGCCACAAAGATGCAGATGTCATGTTTCATACCAGCCTAGAAAAAAGCACATTTGACACTTTCATAGGTTTTGGTAAACCATGAATGCCTAGCAGTGGGTGAAGCATGAATCTTAGAAAGAACTATATATTTAGGTTGCGAATGTTTTCTTAAATATAAAAATCCTTTGTAGTGAAGCTCATTATTGTGCTAACAGTACCCTGGAGAAGCTAGAGAATTTGCTTGCAATTACTAGATCAAACGAGAGATTTTGGGATCTTGCAACCATTCATAGAGAGCAACTTGGATCCAATTCGGTACAATGAAGGAGAGGGAAAATACACACCCTTCTTCTTCATATTTTCGAAAAATAGAATCAGTGACCTCATTTTCTTTTCCTTTCTTGTAAATGATCTCATAATTATAGATAAATAGCTTGGTTACCCATTTTTGTTGCTCTAGGGATTAAATTATTTGTTCTATAAAATACTTAAGGCTATGGTGATAGTTTTTAATATGGAAGAATTTCCCAATAGATAAGGATGCCAAACATCCATGGAATACATAATAGCCAACATTTCCTTTTCATAGGATGATTGGCCCAAATGTCTATCTGGAAGTTGTTTTCTCATGAAATCCAAAGGTGGACCATCTTGCATGAGAACTACCCCAATTCCTTTTCCTAAAGTATCACATTCCAAAGCAAAATTCTTGGTGAAGTCGGGAAGTGCTAGGATCAGAGTCGTGCACATAGATTCTTTCAAGGAAAGTAAGGATTGATCTGTTGATGGATTCCAAGTGAAGGCATTCTTTTTAAGGAGAGTAGTGAGAGGTGCTGCAATTTTTCCATAATTATTAACAAACTTACGATAACAACTTGTTAAACCCATAAATCCATGCAAGCTCATAAGATTTTTAGGGCGAGGCCAATCCCACATAGCTTCAATTTTCTTATGATCCACCCATACACCATCATTTCCAACAATATGACTCAGGTAGTCTACGTTTGAGGCTCCAAAGGCACATTTATATTGTTTGAGGAAAAGTTGGTGCTAAGAGGGTAGATGGAAAAATCGATCCACATGGGCGATATGGGAGGTCTAAGTTTTACTATAGATGAGAATATCATCAAATAAAACTAAGAGAAAATTATGGAGAAAAGGATGGAATACATGATTCATGAGACTTTGGAAGGTGGAGGGTCATTATATAGGACAAAGGGCATGACCAAGAACTCATACTGACCCTCATGAGTTATAAAGGAAGTCTTAGGAATTTTGACTTCTTTCATACATATCTAGTGGTAGCCAAAATTGAGATCAAGTTTAGTAAAATACTAAGCACCACTCAATTCATCCAATAGATCATCTATGACAGGAATGTGAAACTTGTCTTTGATGGTGAGTCATTGGTGAGTTTAGTGAGGGAGTGAAAGTCAGGATATTAAATTTAGGATACAACATGATAATAATAGGGGATGGTACTAGGATGGATAACAACCACTTCAAGTAACTCCTGCATGACTTTCTCAATTCCATTCTTTTTTTCAAAGGGATGATGATAAGGGAAAACATTGGGAGGAAGACTCTCGAGGAAAAGGGGAATGGAATGATCATGAACACCACAGGAAGGTGTAAGTCCTTGAGGAGTGAAAAAAACAACTTGGTGTTTGGATATGATAGATTGGATGTCAAGATGCATGGTAGGTGTATCAATTGCTTGAATGGAATGCAGTTGGGAAATAATAGCTGAATGAACTTTATTGAGAATATTTTATGTTCGATGGGAATTGATGATATTAGGAGAACCTGTTGTGATTCCTTGTAATTGATATGCTTTTCACTCCTGGTGGAATTGCATGGTTAATTCCTTAAAATCCATGAAAATGGGGCCCAGAGTGTGTAACCATTCAACACATAACACAATGTCACAACCTCCCATGTCGATGGAAAACATATAATATTCCAAGTGGTACTGTCCAATTTGAAAACATGCATTTTCACAATGCTCACCACATTTCATGGAGTTGCCATTGGCTATCATGATTTGAAAATTGTTGACAGTGTGAATATAAAAATTGGTTTCTTGGGAAATGCGGCGATGAATACAATTATGGGTGCTTCCACTGTCAGCAAGGATGATGACTTTCCTATGCTTAATATATCCAATGAGCTTGAGTTTTTGGGGATCAAAGAAGCCAGTGAGGGCATGCAATGAAATCAATGGTTCAACTTCTGGTGGGTCAACAAGCTCAGTAGTAGCATGGGGAGAAGGTGGCTCTTCAACAAGGGAAACTACAACTTCCTCTTCAACAACATCCTATGAAATGGCAATAAAAAAGTTTTTGTTCCTTACACTTATGCCTGGGAAAATATTTTTCATCAGTATTATAGAAAAGACCCTTGAGTTGGCATTCATCCATTTCTTATCGACTTAATTTTTCGACCTTGATGAGAGTGGAAGGATTGGTAGGTCGAGGGTGAGGAAGGAAAGAGTTTTTTTGTTATGGGAAAATAAAACTTGTTGGGATTATTTGGAACATTTAGTATCTTTCAACCATGTCTAAGGGAAAGCCATGAGGACCTGGGCTCTTTCATCCTTTAGGCCACTGATAAAGAATTCCTAGAAGAGCACATATGTCATGCCCTAAGTTCTGAAGGACAAATTATCAAAGGAAATTATAAAGTATTCCACTATTCTCGATTGTTTCAAATTGGTCAGATGACCTAAATAGTGCATGTTAGTGTCAAAGAATTCATAGATATATGAAGCAAACTGGGCCCATGCAACATACCCCTGGGATGCATTTTTATGCCATTTCCACCATTTCCAACATTCATGATCCATATAGAGAATACCATAATGTATTTTGTCCAACTCGTCGGTAATGCCATGCAAAGAGAAGTAATATTGTATTTGAGTGATCCAACCAATAGGGTCGGAGCCATCAAATTTATTGAACTCAACTTGGGGAAGAAAAGGGTCATGATGAAAGGATTTGGATTGAAATATCATAGAATGGGAAGAGGCAACACCATCTAAGTGAGATGCTTGTTCCAAGGAGGAAGGGCCCTATGGGTGGTTCATTAACTGGTTGACAAAAGACTAGCGGGTGGAGAATTCTCCCATGAATTTGGCATCCATGGTGTCAATGGTTTGCTAGACTCGGTCCTGGAATTTTGCAAGACAAGAATTGGTGGAAGCAATATCAAAAGTCACTTATTGGAGCGACTCCTTTTTTTGAGTGATGGAAGCTTGTAAGTCTTAGTTCTAAGTGGTGGATATTTGGATATGAGGGGTGACTATAAGGGGAAATGGGTGGGTGGGACCATATAAAAGAAGGAATTATAAGTGATAGGTACCATGATGATCAGGGAGAAAATGTGAATACAGTAGGAGAGATGGAAAATAAGGGTGTCAGAAAGGGGGTTGAATCCACTGAAAAAGGATTAAAAATGAAAGGTACCACAACAATCAGGGTGAGGAGAGGAATCCAATGGGATAGGTCTGAAATAAGGGTGTCGAAGGGACCCCTATACCCTTTTGTTTAACTCTTGTGGAGTTATACTCTGATATGAATAATAATGCAATAGTGAAATTTTCAATTTCTTAACAGGAAGAAATGTGTAGGAATTTTACAACCTGAATGTCAAAGGAAAGGTTCGATGAAAATAGATCTTGTATGTTCCTTTTCTACTTTGTTTTTGTCCCAAGGGTTAGGGTGTTTAGGGTTTCTATAGAAAAAGGTTTTTACCTATGCTATAGCTCTCTGATATGCATCTGGGGTCGAATAATATAACTCGGTTATCTCAAGGAACCCACTAAGGAGGCTGGACTGTACCCTTATTCATACTACATGATTACCTAGGTACTATAGAGAATATTCATGAGTTTTGTCCTCGGTGGCACTATATTATTCAAGTGATCGATCGGTTGATCTATGGTGGGTTCATGATACCTAGGCCAACCTATATACAAATTTTGTATGATGTGATACCACTCGAAGGGGTACCAACATAGATTACAAGGGTGTCCAACAATGTGAGATTAATTAACTCTTTTAGTTCCTACATGTATGATTACCCGACCACATATTTATGTGTTGAACGACAAATATTTGTAGTTTTAAGATGTTGGAATACGTCTCTACCCTGAAAAAATTTAACCCCCACTTCTTACCAAGGAAAGTGCTCTAATACCACTTGTAAGATACCATATCTATTATAATAGAAGAAAACGGGTATATTGTAGAGAATAACAGCGGAACAACACAATATATGAAACCACAACACCAAAATAATACATTTATTGATAGGAAATAATGTTCACTTTTCTCTTTGAGGGGGAAACCTCCAACAAAGCATTGCTCTATTACAACAATTCTCAAGACAAATACTTATCATGCCTCCTACTCTTATTTATACTAATTATATCTTCTAAACAACCTTCTAGCAAAATATATTTCTAGAAGCATAAGCTTCTATTAGGTCTTATTATATTGACTTGTTCACATTTGTTAAATATTCCTTAGAGACTAATGTTGTCCTTTATTACATGGAAAACATATTGTTCTACCTACATGAGGGGTTAGGGAGGTTAGGTCCCTAACAGGCTATTAGGGTTGCATAAGATGATATGTCGGATATGATTTATAGGTGCAAATTATATCCCTATGGTTTGATCTTCTAGGTAAGTAAGTGAAGACACAAATGGATCAAAACTCTAAATGCTAACAATAAATATATTCAATGCAGAATGTCTAGCATTAATAAAATCAAAGATATGACAATGAAGCTCAAGACAATCTACCATGAATATAGTACATGGTGAAACCCTGGATTGTCAAAACAAAAAGAGAAAAGATGAAAAAATGAAAAGTCGATTTTGGTTTTTTGTTGTTGTTGAAGACAATGATAGAACAAAGCCTTTGAAGGGATATGGGGCCTCTATCTAAAATCAATGTTAAGCCCTAATATTGGCTCATTACCACTTAATTGGGGCATATTAGATTAGTAATGTTATTTTATTTATGTCGGCTTGAGGCCATTAGTTGTGATTTAGATTAGTAATGTTATTTTATTTATGTCGGCTTTAGGCCATT